>JAECUM010001552.1:0-173333 GCA_016617855.1 Megalonaias nervosa
TATATATATATATATATATATATATATATATCAGTCTTTATTGTGAATATTTCACAAAATTGGTTTCTGCTATAAATTTATGAGACATTTTATACTCATGAAAATTAATTAATTTCATTGGGAATATCCTAAAGTTATCATGAAATAATTAATATTGCAATGTGAACTTTAAACAAATTTCAGAGATGATGAAGATTTACAACATTTGTCAGCATTTCGAAAATTCATTTTCAGCAAAGTAAAAAGATTACTTCATTTAATTTTCAGCAAAGTTTTGGTATCAAAACTGCAGGTTTAGAAGAAAAGTCAACAGCGTGTCAGATGTTGGTGTGCTATGCCAAAGAATTGAAGGAGGGTTTTGTTGCCTACACAGAGGAAGTGGTCTCCATTATGGTTCCGCTCCTAAAGTTTTACTTCCATGAGGGTATCCTTTGAAGTTTATTGAGGCAAAACAATTATTTTGCCTGTGAAAATAGAGCAGTTCCTTGATCTCAAATCATATTGGTTTGCATTGTTTTCACTTTTTATTACCATTGCAGACTCTAGAGTGATTGCTAAAATATTTTTTTTTTCTATCTTGGTTAATAAGTCAAGAATTTCTGCCAAGCTTTGAGATGATTGGCTGTCTTTACAGTATGATGAGCGCCTTGTTTTAGTATAATTTGTTATGTTTAATCCACCACCATAAATGTAATGATCGCATATATTATCCAGAAATGTGAACGATCCTTGAGTTTGTGGAATTATTGTGAATTTTTTACATAAAAATATGCATTTTGATTTATGTTTGTGAAATTACAGAAATTGATAATTTGGCGGGGGGGGGGGAGACAAATTTCAAGAGATATTTTCTTTGTTCACATGGAGAGAAAGAAAAGTATTTTAGCATCAGTATGATAGACAGGTTCATAGAATATGGTTTCTCTATGTAAAAACACTGTAGATAACAAGAAACCAGTTGACATGAATAAATACATGAAAAATGGCAGCAGAGATGAAAACAAAGGAAGACACAGATTATTCTTGAAGAAAACTATTTATGGTTTTTTTATGCATAATGTACAAGGAATTTAGGGTCCAGGCATTGGACGAATCGTTACACCAATTATTCTAACTGAATCTGAGTTGTTACTGGCTTCATACAGATATGTAATAGACTCAGAGGAAGATGTAATATAGAAGTTTGTCACATTTTAATGGATATATTATCCATTCCATGCAGGCTGTCTAAATTCTGAAATGTTTATGCTAGGATCCCTGATAAGCAGGCTTATGGGTTGGAATCTCTGAGTATTTCCACTCTCCTTATATCTTTCCAGTCTCACATTAGGTCAGTTTCTTATTGGAAGGACATGAAGTCATTTTAGATTTTCTTTGCTTTCCTTAAACTGTGCATCAGAAGTGAGAACATCAGCAGCTGAGATTTTACCATACCTTGTAGAATGTGCACAGATCCGTGGAGAGCAGTATGTAGGACAGATGTGGAACTATATCTGCCCCAATCTTCTCAAAGCTATTGAGGTGGAACCAGAGTTGTCAGTACTACCTGAACACATGGCTTCACTGGCCAGGGTAGACTTTTTGTTTATTTAATTTCTTCTGCATTCTTCAAATTTAGGTTCATCATCATTTATCCAGAATCAGGATGTGTTGAAATCAGGATTGATCTATATTGCAGGATTTGTATCTCTTATTCTGGTATTAGAGTGCCCATTTTGGTTAGTCTCACCTGCATGCGTGCAGTAAAAAGATTGATGAAAATTATTTAAAGGAAGCTGAGCTAACTTATATCAGAGCCATCAAAGCATGCATTGTGTCATTAATTGTTTGAAATAATTGGGGTTACTGAACAAAGAATTTATGATTCATGTGACATATTTTTGACTCGCCTGGTGCTAAAGACAAGTAAACATAATAGTATGGTCCTTTGTCCATTGTATGTCATCAGTTGTGCATTGTCTGTTCAAAGTTGCTGCATACAACTTCTCAAGAATTGCACAATAGATTTTGACAAGAAGTATTCTGGCATACAGTTCTTTCAAATTTGTTAACTGGTGTTGATCTGCCATCAAATATGGCCATCACTACTAAGAAAAGAAAAACCTTTAACTGACATCTCAAAAACTACTTAAAAGAATTTGACTCCATTTTAAAGCAACCATCCTGCTGTAGGTGACTTTAAGTTTTGTACAAATGATAATGATCCACCATCAAAATGTGGGCACCATTAAGGTTGTAATGTTATGTTTACCAAAATGTCTCAATGTGTACATGTTTTATGATAAATGATGCCATTTACTATAAAGGATTAGAAACTCATCTTTTCCCCTATCCACTTGCTTGTCTTAATGTACTGCAAAACTGCTGTTATAATGCTGAACTTGTGATTCATTTGCTGTCATCTTTTACCTCTTATTATGACAGGATACAGGTCGTAAGACATGTCTTTTTTTCTACAGTTAGATATATGTACATGGTCAAAAAATTGATGCTATTGTAGGATCTACCAAGAAATTGCACAGTGGCTTACAAACTTGAAATGATGTTTCGTTAAAATAAACTTTTTTCTAATTGAAAGGTCTGTTAGTAAACATGTTCAGCAGTAAATACTGTTGTTCTAAGATATATTTATCATCATTATCAGTGGATGGACCTGATGTGAAATATTGTGTAATGTGCACTATAACCACTTCTCATCAGCTTCTACATTTTGAACTAGCAATGCCACATTTGATGCAAAAATAACAGATACATAATTTAAGAAAAGAATTAACATATAAATCTTACTATACAATCCCTTTCAGCGAAGATGTGGAAATATGTAATTTAATTGAAATCAGTAGTTCGTGCATCAGTGACAGCTACATGCATGTTCATTTACATGTTTGCAGATTTTCAAGAGAATGTATAAAATTTGACAACATCCTGGCATAAATGAGTCTGCCTTCAAATATGACCAAAATTAATAATAATAGAAAAATCTTTAGACAACTTCTAGAAAGAACCACTTGATAGAATGACCAAATCATTCTGGCATTAAGGCCTTTCAGTATTTGACAAATGATTTTGATATTGCATCAGATATGGATGTACAGACTCAAGCACTGTTAGTTTCATAATATATACAGTCAGCCTGGAAGAAATTTCTATAGAAAGTATTATAACTGATCCTGATTTTTGGGAAATCTGCTGTTGCATTTGGCTGTTAGGCAGATGGCAACCAGGTAAACAATTTTAAGCACTCCTGCATTTAGCTGTTAGGTGATGGAAGCCAGGTAAGTTACTTTAAGCCCTCTTGGGCCTCTTGTTATCTTTGCTGGTTGAAGAAGAGAAGAACGTATGTAGTGGCCTTTTGTCTGGTGTTTATCCATTAGCACAAATTTGTTACCGCTACTTTACCTAAACAGATTTCTAGTTTTCATTTATTTTTGTTGTGTACCACAGTGTGTAGAGCTTTTGGGAAAGGGCTGTCTGTCCAATGAGAACATCAGTCAGCTGCTCCAGATTCTGGACAAACAGTTGAAGGAACACTTCTCCAGGCAGGAAGAGCGACAAGGTATCGGATAGGTTCATGTTCACTTCATAGTGCTGTCTCTGTTGTAATAGTGTTTCACGTAATACAACTGGTCAGTATGTAGTGACATTGGTTTTAAAGGCGTATGAGTCGATCACAGGTTTTGGAGATTGATTGATTGTATTTTAATACTTACAGTAAGTACAGATATCACTCTCCTTGTAGCTGTGTTGCAACACAAGCTGGCATGCTACAATGCAAAGCTAAAATCTGAAGTGTGTGTAAAAGATTGAAATTGTGAATTAATTACTGCCACCATGCCGCTGTGTTGCATATCAGGGTGCTGTAACAGTGCAGATTGCAGCCCATCAGACTGGGCAGGAAAGGTGATGTAAAATGTATTGTTGTTGTTTGATTAGTAATTGGCTTCTTTTTCTTAAGGCATGATTACTTATGATTTTGGAAATGGTTCCCAATACTGATTAATTAGGGCCCTTCACCAAGCTCCATAGTAACCACCTCTCTTATCCATCCGTCAGTCTATCCATTAACATTTCTCATTACCACCTAAGCTCAGTAGCCCATGCACCTAAATTAATGCAAATTGGTAGGTGAATTTTCTGTTACACATAGATGTGCCTTGTTTCCATCAATTCCAACTCTCCATGCAAACAGCAAAGCTCAAGAACCAGTCTGCATATTCTGGTGCAGTGTGTTATCCTATAGATCAAGGTATACCTTCCATGTGTTATTAACTCCATTTTGGTTACAGTTATGGCCTTTGACAATAAACAGTGTAGCCAGGGGATACTGTTTTGTAACCAGCATAACTCAAGAATCATTCAGCATTTTCTGATGCAGTATCATATGAACAGTATCATATCTCCCATACCTAGATGTACCTTTTTTTAAAAATTCATTTCCATTTTGGGTAGATTTGTTGCCATTGACAATTTCATTTCTTCACATAGGATGTTGCTTGTAACAGCCATAGTGCAAGAACCAGTCAGCATGTTCTAATACAATTTGGTAGGAGCATTGTCTTGGAAACATGCATGTGCCTTGGATAGATTTAGTCTCTTCTCGATTTTGGGTGGAGTTATGCCCCTTGTTAAGGATGGTCTTTTCACATGGAAGCCTGGAATGTTGCTTGCAGTCAGCATAGCCCTTGAATATATTATGGTGGAATTGATAGGAATGTTGCTTGCAATCAGCATAGCCCTTGAACATATGATGGAATTGACAAGGCCATTTAGATCTAAATCTGCCTTGTATGGGTTTGACTCTTCTAGTCTTTTTTGGACAGAGTTTCTGCCCTTGTTAATTAGCATTTTTACATGGAATGTTGGTTGTATTGATGAAGGAGTTGGCTTTTCAAAAATCTACATTCATTTAAAGGAGTTACGGCCCCTCTTTGGTTTCCAACATGTTCCCCTTATTAACGGGAATTGTAATGAGTAAGGCCTTTTGTAATGCAACCGTTCCTAATACCTGTAATTGGTTTTGTGTTGAAGACCTGTCTATCATGTTTAACACCCTTGATTGAATTGTTAGATCAGGCATGTTCAACCTATGGGTCAGACCTGGCCTGCAACCTGGTTTTATCCACTTATTTACATCATGGGGTGTAACTTTTAAAATTTGCTTACCTTGCCCTGGAGAAAGTTACACATAGGATGAGCTAGATGATACATAAACCAACTGAGTAGAAATTAAGGTTTTAATTTGCCTGGTCATAAGAACTTTTTAAACCTCTCATAAACCAAAAGACTTCTTTCACCTAAATTTGGCATGAAGCATTCATGCAGAAAGGAATTTCAGGTTTTTATAAATGATTCCAATTCATCATCGGATATAACCATCACTGAATTCAACTGAAACTTGACAATTCTATTGGCGTGAAGGACAATCAGATTTGTGCAAATGATGTTAATCTACTATCCAATATGGCCACTGTGACTAAAATTAGAAGCACTCAACAGAATTTGACCAAATTGACAGAGAGTACTATGGCATAAAATAAAGTTTGTAAGAATTGATATTAATCGGTCATCAAATATGGGCCTATACCCCCTCCAAAATAAACAATAGAAAACATAATCGACTGTATCTCAAAACCTGCTTAACATGATTTGACCAACTCCAACAGAAAGGATATAGGCATAAAGTCTTTTCAGTATTTGCCACATGATGCTTATCATCGAATATGGGTGATGATATTAATAACTTTGAGACATTTATTTTTGAGCACTCTGGTGTCCTTTGTGGTTAGAGTGTTCACCTCAGATGCAGGAGGTCGCAGGTTTGAACCATGGACAGGTCAAGCCTAAGACATATAAAAATGGTACTAACAGTTGCCTCGTTAGGTGCTCAGCATTATGTGGTTAGTGTTTGGACTAGTCGGCCTGGTGTCAGGATAATGTGACTGAGTGGGACATCATGCTACATGTCTGCGGCATGATGCTCCAGTGCTGGACATCACTATAAACTTCCACACTTCAGACATCGTAGTGATATGACTGAAATTTTTTTAAAGCTATGTAAAAAGTCAAAATCACACACACACACATTTGTTTTCATAAAACATGCAATCAAAAGCAGTGGAAGAACATGTTGAAGAAAGTTTAAATGAGGTCCTGTGGTCTACATATTCAAGAGATTCTATATTTTTCAATTGCTCTCCTCTGTCTGCAGCTTTCATAGCAATGATTGTTGGATGACAATTTCACTCACCATTAACAAAATGACCTGTTATTTCAGAAAAAAGAAAAGATGAAGATTATGATGAGATTGTAGAAGAAACTTTATTAGATGAGGTAATATATATTTTTGATTTTTATCTTAGTGTAAATGGTCTGGTTATGAAGATTGTCCTTAGGTGATTCAGACAGAGTTTGCTGTCTTGGATCAAGGAGCTTCGAAATTGCAGGGGAAAGTGACAACTATATGTTAAAGCCTTATAGCTCCATCAAATAGATTACCAAATTATGTTACCATTATGAAATAAACGCCGCTGCCTCCCAACTCCATCCCTACCAAAAAGAAACAAAATCATCTTTCTGTCTACACATTACATAGACAAAAGAAAGTAACTCCTACAGATTACCTCCCTTTTGTTAGGCGTCCACTTGTGTACCATATGCTTATCAGTTTAAGCTTTTGCTATGGACAACAACCTACAGCAGAGTGTGCCTCCTAAATTCATTGATATTTTTCACCATTTCAAACCATCCATCAATAATTTTTGGTGATGTAGCAAGTTTCATTGTTGTTACGTCTTGTGTATGCATTATTTGTGACTTTGTTTACATCTCTTGACTGATTTCACCTGTATAGGATCTTGTTTTGCTAATTATACTTAGTGTTGTGAACACAAAAGGCAGAACTAAATGCATGGGGTACATATACTTTAAGTTGTAGAAGAAAACCATGCCAGATGTCTAAAATGTATGAGGTGCAACTTAAGTCATGCATGCAGCATTTAGGAGGGTGGATTACCATCTTGACCAAATAGTGCACTCTGGTTAATGTGAAAGATGCCATTAGAATTACTGCAGCTGGAAATGTTGATTTTAAGAAATTATCTACACTATGCACGACAAAAGAGAAATGGTAGCTGAAATAATTATTCTTCAACTATATAAATGATATATCCATCTATTTACAACTTTGGCATATATTGGAAGCAACTCTGTGGCACACAACCAGCAAGTTTGAAGCATCAGCATTAGAGCATGCAACTGGTTAGTGAGCTGCACTCAGAAATTGAACTACTGCAAGTAACTAAGGATCTGATAGAGGTACAGGCAGTATTGGGGTCAAGAGAATGAAGTAACATGAAATGAATCCCCAAATGAAATGCAGTTGAAGTCATCAGAAGAAATTGCACAGAGTGCCCCCAATATATAGTTGGGTTTTTTTTAATGAAGGAAACAATGTAGCAAGCCTCACATACCTGGCAAATATATGAAAACATAATGGCAAATATAATATATGAAAACGTTCTGCATGAACTGGATGAAGCCACATGCGACAAGTCCTGACAAAATTAAAACACTGGAAATTCATCTATGAACACAGAGATGTTTGTGCTTGCCGTAACAAATGTCCGGACACACATATATATATATGGTATAACAGTCGGACGACCATCATCCTAAAGTCTTGATCAGGTTGTCTTCCATGTGGAAAGCAGCTGCTGTGCTTGCAGCACCAATATGAAATGAGTGTCCACTATACAAATTTTGACCCACATGAAGTGTTTGCAATGAACTGTGTAAAGCATGTGTGAACAACAATCGTGTCAGTGCCTGGTTAGATGGATCCACAAACATTGGGTCCATAGGAAGGGCACCTATGCTTTTACGTACTTGCAGAAATTTCACCGTCACTAAGTAGGGACATATAGAGTTGTTTGTCCTGTAATAAAACAAATTAGTACCTCTGCGGAAAGGATCAGTTTTGGAGGATTTAAGTTTCAAAGTAAAATAATTGGCAGCAATAGAGACATCTTCTTGAAGACATAACTGGAACGCAGGATCAGAGTTGCAAGTGGAAGCTGTGAAATTCGCCACACTGTAAAAAGCCAAAAAGTGCAACACATGAACCACTTCCATCGAGAGATCCATGTATAGTGGAAAATGTCCTGAACAGAATAGGAAGCACAACTGCCTGAGCATCTGAAAAGTTATAGGATGCCTTGGTCTGTTAAGATTAGATTGCAGATGTTTGACTCCTCTCAAAATAGTGAACAAACGAAAGCACTGTTGTCTGTCTTGCTGTAAAAGTGGGTTTAGATATGTGAAACGAATTGCACACAAGTGAAGTTGAATCGTGTTGTAGCACAATTTCTGCACTCCATAACAATGAGCTACATACTGAAGAAGAGTATCCTCAGAAATTTGATTAAGTCCTGACCCTTGATGTTTGTCAGTCATAACCATGAAATTGAGGAAATGCTGTAGGCCGGATTGGTAAGATGTGTTGCAGGGCTGATGGCAGCATCCCAGAGATTGATAACATCAGTTAATACAGAATCTCCTGCAGACCTGGGCATGTTTCTGGGACCCTGTTTGCTTCCCGTGCAAGCTGATGAAAATGAGATAAAGAATCAGCAATGCCATTTTTTACACCTGGCAAGTATCGGGCAGTCACAACATAACTGTAAATTATAGCACGTAGTGTGAGTCTCTGCATGAGTCTCATGATAAGTGGGTTCTTTGTGTGACCCTTGTTAATTATAGTAACTGTTGCCTGATTGTCACAGTTAGAGATTGTCCAATTATGACCCAAAGCACAGTAGCAGCAACAATTGGGTATAATTCAAGAAAAGCCATGGATGATTCATTATCATGAATAGAAATACCGTTAGGCCATTTACCTGCAAACCACTTCCTTTGAATGTAGGCACCAAAACCATGAATGGAAGATGCATCAGTATACAGTTCGAAGTCAGCAGCAGAGGTAAGTTCATTCATAAGGAAGAAGGATATGCCATTCCATTTCTGAAGAAAAAAATGCCACATTTCCAATTCAAGTCTGCATTCAGTATGATATAGTTGTTTGACTGACTTTGGCAATAACAAAAGGTAAGAAACAAACGTTCTGCCCTACACAATAATCCTTGATGCAAAATTAAGATGGCCAAGTAAGCTCAGGAGTTCTCTCTTTGTACCCTTTTCCACGATGTAAAAGCTGTCAAATAGTATCAATGATCCTGTCTATTTTTTCCTTTGGTAAACAAGCTTCCATTTTATTCGTGTCCAACACAATTCTCAGGTATTCCAGAACATAGAGTAGGCTTCACTGTTTTAAGGGGAGAAAGTGGGATATTTTGTTTAGCAAATATCAAAGTGATACGTGCCATGGTGCAGTCAGCATCTGCATCAGGAGAATCTATTGCTAAGTAATCATCTAACAGATTACAGAAATGACTGATACCATAATTCTTCTTTGCAATCCAGCAGATGATGTTGGCTAAATCTTTGAATAATTTTGGATGCTATCTACATCCAAAAACAAGACAATTAAAAAAGAAATATTGATTAAAATGTTTTACACCCTGAGGGCACCATTGAGAGGGTTTCACAGGTACGAGTTTAAATGCATCTGTTATATCGGCCTTGCACATCCAAGAACCACACCACAAAGTCTGCAACATTTGAATGGTGTCATCAGCCTTTACATAGGTCAGACATTTTACCTTCACTCAAACCTACAATTAATGTTTATGCACTGATTTGTCACAGTAATCATTTAGTTCAGGTGCAAGTTGCATAATGTTAATTGGAATGGAAGCCTTCCAAGAAAGATCTGAGATTGGTAGTTATTTTCCACATTACACTTTAGGATGCTCCAGTTAAGGCAAACATGCATATGAGTGCATTTTTCATGCCTGCTGCCAGTTTCTGAATTAAAATTATTGCATATTTCCTTTCTCGATAAAAAAAGGTGTGGATGTCCACATTTATCAGAATTCCTGTCCCGAGGCAATTTATGTCTGTTCAGATCCTTTTTAAACAGGTTTGATGGGTACTGTGGGGAGAAATGGTCCAAGCTATTACAGTAATTACATGAAACAACTTTTCTTCCTGCTGTCACATTGGAGAAAATATAATTATCCCATATGCCCCAGTTAATCTGGATTTTATGTTGTGCATAAATAGCAGCTGCTCTTGCTGAGAAAGCACAGCGATAAACATAGAAAACACTTCCTCCAAATTTCATGGCAGTTGAAATTATCTCACATCCTCTTTCCTACGATTTGGTTACACCTCGCACATAATAGTTAAATATTTGGAGAATGCAGTTAAGAATTCTCCTAAAGTCAGTGATCGATATCGGCATGGATCAGTATTCTGAAACTGGACTTCCAGCCCATTTGACTGAATGGCTCGTATACTGCTAGTGTCAACATTAGGAAGTAGTAAAGAAGCTAAATTCACGTCCTTACAAGTCAGAATTTGCTGCCTAATATTGTTTGGCATGGTCTTGACATCGGATAAGGACTGCGAAGGAACACCCTCCATTGCCATTTGAGATGTGTCAAAAACGTTGTCTCCTGTCCACTCGTTCCATTGCCATCAGAGATGTATGGGCTGCAAAACCAATTCACCTTGTTTGCCAGGGAATCCACCATTTTTGTCAAGGAGGCAATGGCCACTGCCATGTTGGACACAGTCACATGATCAGATGTCATCAGCAGGGTATGCGAACCAGACGTCACATGACCACTATTGTCTGGCCTGGATGAATCCTGTGCAATATTTCTGATCCTGACATTTTGCGAATAACGCCATCAATTTCAGATGGTGATGTGATGGTAGCTGAAGGTTGCCTTCTTTATCATCTGTTGTGCTCCAAGAGTTGAATTAGAGCTGACTTTTTAAGAGTGGGCAGGGCTTCATACCCTTGCAAGCGAATCTCCGTTCTCAATTGTTCCAAAGTCCAGTTGGCTGGATTTTCCATATCATAACATAGAATGTGAGCCAATCTGCCACTATCCAGTAATCTTTCAGTATTCCCACACATCGGCGAGCACGAACAAGGACGTTGGACTACTTCACCCAAAAGTGCACTGTTGCGCACTCTGGTCTGTTGTCGTCCCTGTTTAGGCATTGTCTAAATCTAGGGTAAAGATCACAAAATGAAGAAATTTCAAAGTAAATGAGCTTAAATTGTTCAGTACACAACAAAGTTCACCATTGTTATCATTGGAAATATGATACACACAGGATCCACAACGAAAATAGAATAATTACTGGCGCAGAAAATGTACACAGTCACATGTGATGCACAAGTACTAATGGTATGTGACCCCCATGCAAGACAACAAAGACCCCCACATTTCTGTATATAGTTA
This sequence comes from Megalonaias nervosa, assembly GCA_016617855.1. Taxonomy (NCBI): domain Eukaryota; kingdom Metazoa; phylum Mollusca; class Bivalvia; order Unionida; family Unionidae; genus Megalonaias; species Megalonaias nervosa. Next base: position 11,376 of record JAECUM010001552.1, read on the forward strand.
AGAGACCTATGATATCATACAGTGACTCATCAAATAGACTTATTTGAGTGAACTAGTGATAAAATATAGAGCAATTTGTATTATGTAAACAGTGTCAAAACCATTTGACTTCCAATACCGGTTACATAACAAGTCTTGGCATCATAACACTGCATGGACATCAAATTTAATACTCACATTCCTACAAAATATTTTAATTGTGGAAAATGTGATTTGTGATTTCAAGTGCTTGCATGCTTTTGCAAGTTATTAAAATACCTTAAAGTAATTTTAAAAAATCAGCAAAATGCACATTTATAATTGCAGTTATGCTGTTCATCCTGTAGTCTAATACTGTGGATGTACCAAATGATAGTACACAGTGAACTATGGGACAACCATTGTATTTGCAAGAGGAAGTTGGATATTTACTTCTTGCCCTTTCATTTTGTTCTCAAATGCACAACTATTTCGGTGATATTATCATTGTTTCCCTTTACCCTCATTTGTGCTTCAGGGACCCCCAAAATTTTAATTTGAACTCCAGTTTTGATGTTTTACTAGTCTGACCCCCAATTCTGACACCAGTGGGATTTTTTACTCAGTCTTTCACCCCAAGGGGATAGACTGATTATTTTCATTTTAAGTTCAGTTTGTTACCATGTTTCCTCAGAATGCTTGTTGTGCTATTATTTTTTTTTTTTTATAGGACTGTAGATATCTGTATCACATACTATCTCCCAAAATGTAGGAGTTGTGACTAGCAACATGCTAGTACATTGAGGTAAGGCTGATTGTTCTAATGGTCCAAAAGTCTTTTCTTGGGTTTGTTTGATCTTGGTTACTTTGGTGCTGCACAACAAAGACATTAATGCCCGATGTATCATCCACCCACCCAACAAACAAAAATTTTTTCAGAAAAAGAACGTGCTTAACCCAGGGGAGTTAATTCATTCACATTTTGCAAGGGAAAATGAAAAGCCAGATAATAAATGGCCTAAATTACAATTTACCTTTATGCATGCTTATTGAAAGTGAAAGTACCATTTCAGATAAAAATGTACAACAAAAATATTTAAGAAAATGTGACCATGCTAATTTTGAAAATGCATCACTTTTGTTTTACAAAGATTCAGCAATTGTGCGAAATAATTCCAATCTTTCATAGTTCTTGGGGGGAAACTGACTTGTAACTATGTTCAGGCAGTGAGTATATTGTAGTCATGTTAATTTCTACTAGTTCTTTTTTGACAGATTGTATCATGATTTTGCAGTGGTCTTTTCTTTTTAACTTTATAAAATGTTATTACCAATCTGTGTTGGTTTAAGAGCTTTTAAGACAGCTTTTTAATATTGGGATCATACTTCTGATATGTAGTCATAATGGGATGTAACACATCTGTCTTTTTAATAAAAGTAAAGTATAATTTGCCTTAGTACATATTTCTTGAATATGAAAGTTCCATTTCAGATTGCTTTTAATTGGCTGTTTAAATATTTGATTAGGTTGAGATTTGTTGAAGATATTGCTGCCCAGTAATATGGCATACTGATTTTATGAGATCTTTTTGCTGTCATTTGCATTATGTTGCAATTTTGAGGTTGGAATCACAAACTCCATTGCCATACTCTTAAAAAATAAGACTCAAGTTACAAACAAGAAAAAAATATTCAGTATGACATATGGTTGTGGGATCTTTTTATTTCAGGATGATAATACAAATTGCATTTGAAACTGATGGAAATTATCGTGGTTCCTTCTTACACCAAATGAGTGTAGATTAATAAAGGTAATTGGTAAAAGAAATAATTGTCAGTAGCAATAGGATTTTTCAAGTTTAATATCCTTGTGCAGTAATGGATCCATGTAGGTCCTGTGCCATGACAGACCCATGTCGGTCCATTGATGTTATTGAGCCATATCGGCCTGGTGCCATTACAGACCAATATTACTTCATGATCATAGAGGCATCTTGGCCCATTGTCATTACAGACCCATGTTGGTTGTGGACTCCAACACAGCCCATTACAGCTTACGAACCCAGCACCCATCATGACAACAATCCAGTTTCGGATTCCCAGTACCATTCTTTGACCCTTGACATTTCACACAAGAAATGGCATACATCTTTGACTTCATCACAACTTGTTGAAAGCTTGCCAATCTGGTTCTGGTAATTGCAATGATACTGTCCCTGATGCCAAATAACTTCTTTGGATCACTGATGATACACTTAAATATCATCCAGAGGTCATTGTATCACAATATAGCTAGACTGCCTGTCTTGTTTGCCATCTGTGAAGCTTAACCAAGCTGCGTCACATACATTGTAGGAGGCATCTGTGTCACCATGTTCTTCGTTATATTAAGAGTTGTGCTTCTTAGTTCGGTCATAATTAACTGGATCTGACAATGTCCAGAGAAGCATTGGCTGCTTGTGCATTGAATGAAAATGTTTTCCAGCTATTCCCATACAAATCTACTCCTGTTTTTCCAGCTATTCCCATACAAGTCTACTCCTGTGCTATCTTCAGTAGTGTACAAGTTCAGCATCTGCCAGTCTATTGGCCAAGATAAATCAGTCACCATTATCTGGGCACTATAGGGATTATTTTGTCCCACTAGTAGCCAAAACTCTACCCACAGGATCAAGAGATCACAGGTTTAGGATAACCGAAGTCCATGGTAGAAAATGGGAGAACTTCATATGGTTTATGGTTGGCACTCCTGAAGATTCAGCCAACAGGAATTTGCACTGCATGGAGGCAAACCAGGTGGGGTGGGTATGGCCTCAGCAGGAGTGTTTATTGACACCTGTCAAACTCACGGAGAAGAAGGCAGCTTGTTAGTGCATTTCAATCATGCCAGGAGATGCTATCTGGAAAGTACATTAATAGTTTTCCACCTTTTACTCTAATAGTTGCATTAGAAGGCAAGGGAGAACTCAATGACCAGATCTTTGTCTTCTGGTTTGGGATTTTCTCAACTGATACCATCAGCAAATCTACACTCAAGCTCACAACATACACAGGTATACACATTGTCAACATGGAAGAGTGCAAAGCTTCCCATCTTTGTCTCTTCAGTCCCAGGTCCAAAGGTCTGGACAGCCTGCACTCTTTCCATGAATTGGAATGGTCTGCATGTATATGTATTTCTTTAAGTTGCAACAACTGATTAAAGTGATGGATAAAGGACTATTGTGTACTGTTGGGGCATACAGTAATAGGCCAGTTTTGTGATGAGGTGGAACCAGCAACTGCTCATGGTCTGCAGAACTGGATGCAGATGACTGAGCTGTGGCTGCACTACCGGTTGGGAAAGGTTTTGGGGTTGTGCCTATTTTCCCATACTGTTCTTTTACCAAGGATAATACAGAAAATGATGTGCTAGATTCATGGAGTGATTAAGCCCACTCAGATGTGACAAGTCATAGCTGACAGTCTCTAGTAAAAGTCATACAGGTCATGTAGAACTATTTCACTAATGAATGTCATTTTTTAGAATTTGATTACACATACCTTTAAATGGCATTTTTTCACATTTTTGGGATCCTTGTCTAATATTCCTTTACTATGTCATTATTGACGTACCCCAAGAAGTACATATGGCAAAGTCAAGGTCAACTTGAATGTATGATCCAGCACAAGCTGGCTTTATTTATGGCACAGCGTGATGTCACAAAGAAGGCAGCACACGTTAAAAAATAAATTCATACTACCATGTTATTTGTTATGATAAGCCCGACATCTCTTTTCTTGAAAAAGTTTAGTATCTGGCTTCCATTGTAAAAGCTTATTGAAGATGTTTAAGTTACAGATCTTTCAACCGTCAGAATTGAATAGACTTTGTTTAAACTATTTTAGCATTAAAATTTAGAATAAAACAGTATATACCTTAACATGAATAATTGCACCTATATGGCCACATTGACATACAATTTAGCGATAGGCACCCCAGGAAAATCCCAGCAAGTCCCAATCTACTCAGACAGTAGCAGTTGCTGGTGTTCATCCCAGCATGTACAGGTTTATCCTTCACACCAAGCGCTTGTCAGTAGATCTTTTTGTTAAAAGTACCTTACAACTTCAGTTGCAGTGCTGTTTAACTGTTTTTTCCTCTGGCTTTTCTAAGATAGAAAGTTGACCCCTATTACTACTGAAGGCTACAGCTTCATGATTTTTTACACTTTCATGCAGCATAATAGAGCTGATATATGTCACAGTAATGATGTATCAGACCTATATTGCCACTTTTGACTTGAACAGGCCTCAGACTCACACCCAGTTGCCTGCATGGAATCTTTTGTGGGTTTTGAGACGACTCAACTCAGATCAGTTTGAGTTTTGACCAGAACCCCAGGGAAGCTGGTATCCAATAAAAGATGTTTTCTAATAACCATAGCTTTGTTGTGCATGGTGTTACGTGTCTAGGCTCTTCCAAAACGTAACAGAAAAGAGTGAAGACAACAAGCTTTGTAAAATTTAACAAATAATTTATTTCCCTAGAAAATCAGTGTAAAAATGAGAAAAAGAACTTATGATTTTATGAATCAAATCCAAAATTATTCCAAGAATTAAAAAAATACAAGTCCTATTATTAAAAAGTCCTAAATGAATCTGAGTTCGAGTCCCGATGAAATTCAAAAATGGAAGGTGATGACATCTGTTGTAATCTGCGAAGTGCTGTTGTGTCAACATTTCTTTGTTGAATCACAGAAAATAATATCCCAGTTTTGAATTCTGAATAAATTTCACTGAATGTCTTTGTCCAAGAATTTTGTAGGAGCACTTGTATTTCCAGGAAATATAATCACTTGAAATTCAATAAAATAAAAATTCAACTCAAACTGGTCACAACGTATATTTGGAGCCCAACTGGCTAATTCTTATCATAACATGAGTTATAAGACTAACTAAAACACAAAACAGATTTCCAGATGGAGATCAAAAGTTCATCCATCTGCGAAAACCAAAAGTTTGTAACAATAAACACATGTTATTTGTCATGTACTGATGGTATGGCTTTGATTCCACTTAATGAATCTTACTCTGAGAAAGAATTTTAAAAAAATAAAAGTTTTTTTACCACAACTGTCACTGGTTCGGAATCAAGATCAGAAACTAGATACAGTGTTTCCATTATTTGTTGTTTACTTAAATGAATAAAAAAAATTCAGGTCAAACAGAACTGAACTCAATGTTACATTACAGTAGCATCTAATGGAATTAAAAAAATTTAAAACTAATAAACAAATAATTAATTTAAATATACATAACAATGGTGAGTTAGTTGCATGCCATTTCAACTGACCTGAATTATCCCCAGTTCAGATTAGATGGTTCCATGGTCCTAATCATACTTTGTAGCTAAAAATAATTGCTGTTAGCATGCAACCAAAGTGTGTCTCATTTGATATATTGAGAGGCAGTTATGCAAGAACCAGTCCTTGCTCTCAAGTACTGCTTGAAATGCATGGAGAAGAGTAATGGGACCTGACATGTCTTTCATCCAGTGATGAAGATATAACCTGTCATGCCCTAGTGTCATGGCTGGATAAAGTGCTTAACATATTCCGAGTTCTCAAAAGATCAGATACACCTGATGAACTTATCAGCTGATGAGATTAGAGTGATCTCCAGGAGTCTTGCTTTTCTTTACAATTTGATCCTAGACATAACAGAAGCCATTTGCTGGCATGCACACTTGATGTTGAGTTTTTGTCAGATCTTTAAAATACTGACTTATGGCATACAAGCAAAAACTACAGAAAAATGATCATTGCCAAAAAATCCGGATAATGGTTCATCCATGTTTGATTTGGATCCAGTTTTCATATTAGAATTAGTGAAATTAGTCAGGGAACTAGACTAAATTTACAGCAGCACCCCAGACACTTTAAACTGCACCTATTTGTTCATGTGAAGCATCTGCATGGTCAAACTGTTGATCATAGAATTTTTTTAAAAAAATGGCATCCAGAAAGGGGGTGCTCACCAGTTATTATGTTCTTTTGAGAGAGTGACGTATGTAAGGTGAAGTTGTTTGCATTTGAAACATGCACAGTGGAGAGAATGTTGGCATACCTCTATGCTACTTTGATGTAATGTGGCTGACATTTCTTTGGATATTGTACTTTTGGAAGTTGTTCATGATCTAAGCACACTGCTTACACTGCTTACTAAAATGACTGTTCTCTTGGGGGCCCTGAGTGGCCGAGTGGTCTAAAGCGCCTACCATTACAGATCACTGCCATCTCACTTCTGTCTGCGTGGGTTCGAGTCTCGGGCTCAGCCAATGTGGGTATGTGAGAAAGCTTGCCAGTAGCTTCTCGTGGGTCAGTGGTTCTTTCCAGGGTTTTCCTGGGTTCTTTCTCCACCATTTATACTGGCCACAATGTATAGCCAACTTGTGCTGGAAAGTGGCGTTAAACCCTATAATAACAACAACAACAACAACTGCTCCCTTGTGCTAAAAAAAATCACCCTGAATAGTCTAAAGTACACTATCTTTAGCACCTATTAAAATTTTGAAAATAAATTTTGCACAACTAGACAATACTAACTTCAGAGAATGCAATCAGTGAATTACCAAATATATAAAATGTCAAAAAAAGTTATTGGCTCTTTTTTTTGATTTACCTCTGAAGTCCAGGAAGTGAAAATGACCAAGTGGAGCAAACAGTTTTTTGAAAGGTGCACATCTGGAGTAAGGCCAAGCTGTGTACTCTATAACCCATATAACACCCATCAATCATACACCAAAATAAAGGGAATTAAAGATTCTTGGAACAATACCTAAGATATACAAGGTCTTGTTTATATAGCCAGTATAACCAGTGAAGAAACCCAGGAAATTCTTTTTCTTTAAAATTCTAACCCTATGCAAATTATGAAACTGTAGAGCGCCACCAAAGAGATGCATGTTTAAGACGAAAGGAAAAATAAGCCTCTAGAAAAGTGTTAATAACCAACACAGAAGAATAAAAAGGAATATTCAGATTCTTGTGAATAAAAGATGGAAAGGGCACAATTAGTTTGTTGGACATCACGTGCCAAATTGAGTATGTCTCGTGGCGGGAGATATGATTGCTGTCATCATGCGAAATGGAAAAAGAATTTCCAAGAATTACATCAAGTTGAGAGATAACAATAAGCCATTGAGTTGCATAGGGTTTGGAACTAAAGTTTGTGCAACTGTACTAGTGATAAATAAAGTCTATGTGTACTTCACAAACTTTTCAGTTGAACATAATGTTTATCGTTGCTGCGTCAAACTTTTAATTACGTTTTCCAGCTTTACCATAGCAATTATTGATATTTTGTTACACCTTACTGAAAACTGGTCAATCTTATGGAAAAAAAAATCAACTGCCTTACTGAGATGGACTCGTCACAGTTGGCAGGTCTGCAATTATGCATTCAGCATCAGTCAGCTTATTGGACAATGTTTTAAGTGAAGTCTAGTGGTTGAAGTTGGTTTTTACATGATGAAGACTTCAGCAAAGGATTGATTCCATTGTTTTTCAGTTTAGTTAAAATCTTCATACTTTGATGGTCTCTGAACACATCATTACATTGACAGTGCTGCATTAGCATGGCAGCTGGTCACATTTCTGGTTCACATGTGAAATGATGACATTATCCAAACCGATGGGGATCAGAGTTGATTCTTACCACTCTGAAGCCACCGTGTTAATGCCATGGTCAGCAGAAAGTAATTGATGGTGCAACTTCATAGGCATTGTTTTATGGAAGAGAACATACATATGTACTTTGATAACCAATTAGTAGATTGGTGTTGGCTGCATATGTTCCCTTTGATGGTGAGTGTGATTTATCTTAAAAGGTGTTTGGTTTGTGTTCATACAGGTACTGCTGTTGTAACCATTGAAGCATCCATCATTTGTTTTGTTGTCTACATAGTTCAGTTCATTTGTATTCTTTATTTGGGGTATTTACTGATCCACAAAATTAAATATCTTAAGTATACAAACTTAGACAAAACCACGATTTTAACTACCCATAAAAATGTTTGAAAACTGAAATTTGAAATCCATGAAATAATGGATACTGCAATATGCATGTCCAGACTTCTGATGTAAAAAAAACTCCTAGTATTTAGTATTGACAGGTGAGCAAAGGCAAGTGACTTCAAGAAGATGTTTGTCAGACTAGACAAGTGCATTTTAAGTCAACCATCACATAAAAGGAGTCAGAATTTGTCAAAGCCAATGTAACAAATTCAACAAAGAAAAAGTTTTGTTGCTGTTTGCTTTCAAGCAAATCCATTTGAAATGGGTTTCTTTCGACTAGATCAGGGTGGGCAAAATATGGCCAACAGGATGTGACCTGTTTTTATCAGTTAATTTACATCATAGGGTATGGCTTCAAAAATCACTTATCCTTCCTATGCCCTGCAAGAAGTTGTCCATGCCTGGACTAGATGCAAACTTATCTGATATTAAAAACTATATCCTTTGATATCATTTAACACAGATTTACATAAAGCATTTCAGACACCAGGAATTCTTCATCATTTCCTACATTTAGTGCAAAAGTGTTTCCAATTCAGTAACTGGTTGCAAACAAAGCTGCATTTACCACAGTTTGCTTAGAAACTGAGAAAAGGTACTTGACAATATTGACCTGTTTGTAAAGTGGTTATTTCTGTTGGTGTACAGAAGGTGATTTTCATGGCATCCATCTAGAGGTATCATCAGTGGGTTTCATCTGTCATCATCTGAATAGCGGGCATTTTGGACAGTCAAATGCACTTTGGTGGTGTGTTGGGAGATAAAGAAACAGAAGAAAAAAAACTAAAAAATACAAGCAGAAAAACATAAAATTGCAGACAAAGCATGTTGATTATTCAAAACATGTGAGAAACCTTGAGTTGGCATGAAATTGCTGAATTGAACTGATTGGAGAATGATGAGGAGTCAGTCATCAATATCACACTACAGTAATCTATTTTAGGGTTGAAGGGATGCATCTAGGAAAGAATCAGTGATGCATCTAGGAAAGAATCAGTGATGCATCTAGGAAAGAATCAATGATGCATCTTGGAAAGAATCAGTGATGCATCTAGGAAAGAATCAGTGATGCATCTAGAAAAGAATCAGTGATGCATCTAGGAAAGAATCAATGATGCATCTAGGAAAGAATCAGTGATGCATCTAGGAAAGAATCAATGATGCATCTAGGAAAGAATCAATGATGCATCTAGGAAAGAATCAGTGATGCATCTAGGAAAGAATCAGTGAGGCATCTAGGAAAGAATCAGTGATGCATCTAGGAAAGAATCAATGATGCATCTAGGAAAGAATCAATGATGCATCTAGGAAAGAATCAGTGATGCATCTAGGAAAGAATCAATGATGCATCTAGGAAAGAATCAGTGATACATCTAGGAAAGAATCAATGATGCATCTAGGAAAGAAATCAATTAATCATTTTGGAAAGACTCATAGATGCATCTAGGAAATAATCAAGGATGCATCTGAAAGAATCAGTGATGCATCTAGGAAAGAATCAGTGATGCATCTAGAAAAGAATCGATGCATCTAGGAAAGAATCAATGATGCATCTAGGAAAGAATCAGTGATGCATCTAGGAAGAATCAGTGATGCATCTAGGAAAGAATCAATGATGCATCTAGGAAAGAATCAATGATGCATCTAGGAAAGAATCAGTGATGCATCTAGGAAAGAATCAGTGAGGCATCTAGGAAAGAATCAGTGATGCATCTAGGAAAGAATCAATGATGCATCTAGGAAAGAATCAATGAGGCATCTAGGAAAGAATCAGTGATGCATCTAGGAAAGAATCAATGATGCATCTAGGAAAGAATCAATGATGCATCTAGGAAAGAATCAATGATGCATCTAGGAAAGAATCAGTGATGCATCTAGGAAAGAATCAATGATGCATCTAGGAAAGAATCAGTGATACATCTAGGAAAGAATCAATGATGCATCTAGGAAAGAAATCAATTAATCATTTTGGAAAGACTCATAGATGCATCTAGGAAATAATCAAGGATGCATCTGAAAGAATCAGTGATGCATCTAGGAAAGAATCAGTGATGCATCTAGGAAAGAATCAGATGCATCTAGGAAAAGAATCAATGATGCATCTAGGAAAGAATCAATGATGCATCTAGGAAAGAATCAATGATGCATCTAGGAAAGAATCAGTGATGCATCTAGGAAAGAATCAATGATGCATCTAGGAAAGAATCAATGATGCATCTAGGAAAGAATCAGTGATGCATCTAGGAAAGAATCAGTGATGCATCTAGGAAAGAATCAATGATGCATCTAGGAAAGAATCAGTGATACATCTAGGAAAGAATCAATGATGCATCTAGGAAAGAAATCAATTAATCATTTTGGAAAGACTCATAGATGCATCTAGGAAATAATCAAGGATGCATCTGAAAGAATCAGTGATGCATCTAGGAAAGAATCAGTGATGCATCTAGGAAAGAATCAATGATGCATCTAGGAAAGAATCGATGCATCTAGGAAAGAATCAATGATGCATCTAGGAAAGAATCAATGATGCATCTAGGAAAGAATCAATGATGCATCTAGGAAAGAATCAATGAGGCATCTAGGAAAGAATCAGTGATGCATCTAGGAAAGAATCAATGATGCATCTAGGAAAGAATCAATGATGCATCTAGGAAAGAATCAATGATGCATCTAGGAAAGAATCAGTGATGCATCTAGGAAAGAATCAGTGATGCATCTAGGAAAGAATCAGTGATGCATCTAGGAAAGAATCAATGATGCATCTAGGAAAGAATCAATGATGCATCTAGGAAAGAATCAGTGATGCATCTAGGAAAGAATCGATGCATCTAGGAAAGAATCAATGATGCATCTAGGAAAGAATCAATGAGGCATCTAGGAAAGAATCAGTGATGCATCTAGGAAAGAATCAATGATGCATCTAGGAAAGAATCAATGAGGCATCTAGGAAAGAATCAGTGATGCATCTAGGAAAGAATCAATGATGCATCTAGGAAAGAATCAATGATGCATCTAGGAAAGAATCAATGATGCATCTAGGAAAGAATCAGTGATGCATAGGAAAGAATCAGTGAGGCATCTAGGAAAGAATCAGTGATGCATCTAGGAAAGAATCAATGATGCATCTAGGAAAGAATCAGTGATGCATCTAGGAAAGAATCAATGATGCATCTAGGAAAGAATCAGTGATGCATCTAGGAAAAGAATCAGTGATACATCTAGGAAAGAATCAATGATGCATCTAGGAAAGAAATCAATTAATCATTTTGGAAAGACTCATAGATGCATCTAGGAAATAATCAAGGATGCATCTGAAAGAATCAGTGATGCATCTAGGAAAGAATCAGTGATGCATCTAGGAAAGAATCAGTGATGCATCTAGGAAAGAATCAATGATGCATCTAGGAAAGAATCAATGATGCATCTAGGAAAGAATCAGTGATGCATCTAGGAAAGAATCAATGATGCATCTAGGAAAGAATCAATGATGCATCTAGGAAAGAATCATGATGCATCTAGGAAAGAATCAATGATGCATCTAGGAAAGAATCAGTGATGCATCTAGGAAAGAATCAATGATGCATCTAGGAAAGAATCAGTGATGCATCTAGGAAAGAATCAATGATGCATCTAGGAAAGAATCAGTGATACATCTAGGAAAGAATCAGTGATGCATCTAGGAAAGAATCACTGATGCATCTAGGAAAGAATCAATGATGCATCTAGGAAAGAATCAACGATGCATCTAGGAAAGAATCAGTGATGCATCTAGGAAAGAATCAATGATGCATCTAGGAAAGAATCAGTGATACATCTAGGAAAGAATCAATGATGCATCTAGGAAAGAAATCAATTAATCATTTTGGAAAGACTCATAGATGCATCTAGGAAATAATCAAGGATGCATCTGAAAGAATCAGTGATGCATCTAGGAAAAAGTCTGTGAAAGTGCATGATAAAATAAGTCAGAAATGTAATGTGTAGAGCTTGAAATGCATTAGAAGAGCCTGTATGTACAGACCTTGCCAAATCATTCAAACAATATTATATATCGATATTATATATTCACAAACTTTATGTTTTCATTCTTCAAAATTATACATAAGTATAGGACTAGTAAAAATGTTGCAGGCCAAGTAGAAGTTTAAAAGCTACTTGCTCTATAGAGGAAAGTGGCTAAATGAAACTTTTTTGAACCTGAACATGCTTGCTTCAAACCGTGAATGTTGCTTGCTTGCATAGATTCTCTCTTGTCTTTTATCATCTTTTATTTTTCTTACAGGATGATGAAGATGTTTATATATTAAGCAAAATTGCAGATGTGATACACTCCCTGTTTGGTACTCATAAAGAAGAGTTTTTTCCAATGTTTGAACAGCTACTTCCACATTTTGTAAAATTACTGGTAAGTTTTTATCTTAGTGGGCTGTAAGGCCAAGTGAGCTTTATGCTTTAGCCCTGTTTTAGTCTTGTATCTTCTACTCTGTATCTTTCAACATTTGTTATTGCTTTGTCAAAAACTACTGCACTAATTTCAACCAAACTGTTCGAAGAAGATGCCAATCTGTCATAAATATGACTGTGGTTACTAAAAGCATTTTTACAAAAATGAACATTTCCACAACTTTGACAGAGAGCATCGTGACATGAAAACCTTCAAATATTGGACAAATGACCCTGATATTCTATTAAAATATGGACGAAAATAAAAAAAATGGAGATACCCTAAAACAATTGTTTTCATAATATATGTGGCCAGATGTAGTAGAAAAAATTTCTGGAGAGGCATTTCTTGACCAAATGTAATCTTTGTTCTACTTTCAGTGGCATGTAATGTATTTAAAAGTCTGTAATCAATTTTCCAGTTAAGGATGTTGCATTAAAATTTGTTGGATTAACCAACTGTTAGCCAGATTGCCAGAGTCAGTATTTTTATTCTTGCTTTCAAAGTAGTAGTTTGTCAATTATCCAATGTATCACTCTTTTTTTTTCCTCCCAGACCGTTAGGAAGAATTAAAATAGGGTTAAATTAACCCTTTTACTTCTTGGGAATTCTGGTAAAAGTAATTTATTTCACATTAGGTATAATTACAAAGAATGCATATCTGCCACGTGTCTCATTTTTTCCTTATTTGTCCCGTATTTTGGACCTGAATATAGCTGTATGTTTTTCTTGTTAAATCCTTTTTTTTAATTAAAAAAATTAAATTAAAAATTTCCTTGCAATTTTTCTTCTTTATAATGGTCACTGGTTCCATTTTGAGAGTAAATGTATCGCATGTATATAGGAATAAAGAGTTCTTTAAATACGATTGGTTGATTCAAAATCAAGGCTACCATGCATGCCTTCAACTGCTATATTGGATTGCACAAACAGTTGCCGCTATCACAATATCTCATCTTCATAAAGTTCAACTTCTAATCATGTCAAAAGTAGTGAAAATAGAACTGAAGGACAATTCTGCTGTCTTGTTTAGATTTTTCAAACCTTCTAGTGAAGGAGAAAACCTTGCGCTTTGCAAATTGCATAATTTTGTTATTGCTATTGGGCATGGAGGCACCCATGACATAAAACAGCATGAAAAACTGAAAACATCAGCTTGCTAATTTCATCATCAACAGCTCAGCCGAACTTGCAACATTTATAAATACCAGAGAGAACCTTGATGTAATTTGATTGAAGTTTGGCTTACTTTGTCGTAATTTCTTTTGAAAATTAACCTTCCTCAGTTACCTGGGTTGCTGGTGATTTTTTTTTGCACACTTTTTCCACACAGTAAAATCGCAATTATTACTCGTGTGCTAGAAGGAAAACAGTTCACTAAAAAATCGCACAGAATTTAGGTTATCAATGAAAGATGGTACATTGGAATTGATAATGATTGAAAAAAAACCATGTGTGGAGAAAGCTCCTACAAACGGTCTGTCTCTGGGTGTGTGTTGCATTCTTGCACCTTCTGAATGGGGACCCAAATGGAACAGGGTGCCCATTCAGAATGTCCAGGAGTGCAACACATAAATAATTAAGTTACTTTACTGGTGGTTATAGATGTTGTAAATAGTTACATATGCATTAAAGTTTTAAAGATCAGTATTTGATCCAAAAATCAGTTTTGTTTTTTTTTCATAAGCAGTCAGTATTTTTGTACTCTGGGTTTGGCAGCTATGAGAATGATATGTAGCTATCACAAGTCAATACCTAATGTTACTTTCTAGTCAGATGTTTGGTTTTTAGTTTTTATCTGGTTTAGACATTTGGCCGTATTTATATATCTGTTTTGTGTTGGTAACACCAGCCCCACAAGCAGTGAAGGTGCCCATCATAAAGTTTGATGTTAGGTATTTTGCAAGTGAGATGCATGGGGGATAATCAGGTGAGACACCAGGTTCTATAGAATACCTAAAATAGTTCTCATTCCAGTAGGCATCAGTGAAAGCTTACTTAAGAAGTTTAGAAGAGTCATCATGGCTTATGGAGGATGTTTAGAAGAGTTTTCATGGCTTATGAAGGATGTTTAGAAGAGTTCTCATGGCATTTTAAGGAAGTTTGAGAGTTTTCATAAATAACAAAAAGTTTAACACAGGATTCATGGCTTAATGAGGAAGTCTGGAAGAGTTTTCACTGATTACAGAGAAAGTTTAAAGGAGTTTTCATGGCTTACAAAGAAAATGTAAAATATTTGTATGGCTTACTGGGGATGTCTAGAAGAGTTTTCATGGCTTTCAGAGGAAGTTTACAAGAGTTTTCATGGCTTTCGGAGGAAGTTTAGAATAGTTTTCATGGTGTGAAGAGGAAGTTTAGAATAGTCCATGTTATTAGGGGTACCCAAAAGGTCTATTTGTAATACACTCGTGTAGGCCTCCATTTCATAAGAGACAACTAATGGAGACAGCAACTGAGTGGTTAGCAGACCAGAATGTTGATCAGATGGGTGCAGGTTCAAGTTCTACCATTGGTTTATCCAGAGTTGGCTTCTCTGATGTGTCTTTGGGAAGTGCACTTTACTCCAGTTGTCTTAGAACTAAATAACCTACTTGGATCAATTTACACCTCTGCCTTTACTAAGGCTGGTGTATATAGTAATCTTCATGGTCTTCCATTCCTCCATCCTTTTGTATGGCACTCTACTGAGGGAGGGGTATACAGTAATATTCTACTGAGGCAAGGGTTTTATTGTAACCTTAATGGTCTGCCATTCCTCCATCCTTTTGTATGGCACTCTACTGAGGCAAGGGTTTTATAGTAATCCTCATGGTGATCCATTCTTCTATCCTTTTGTATGGCACTCTACTGAGGCAGGAGTTTTATAATAATCCTCATGGTCATCCATTCTTCCATCCTTTTGTATGGCACTCTGTTGAGGCAAGGGTATATAGTAATCTTCATGGTGATGCATTCCTCTATCCTTTTGTATGGCACTCTACTAAGGCAGGGGTTTTATAGTAATTGTCATGGTGATCCATTCTTCCATCCTTTTGTATGGCACTCTACTGAGGCAGGGGTTTTATAGTAATTGTCATGGTGATCCATTCTTCCATCCTTTTGTATGGCACTCTACTGAGGCAAGGGTTTTATAGTAATTGTCATGGTGATCCATTCTTCCATCCTTTTGTATGGCACTCTACTGAGGCAAGGGTTTTATAGCAATCTTATGGTCATCCATTCCTTTATCCTTTTGTATGGCACTCTACTGAGACAAGGGTTTTATAGTAATCTTTATGGTCATCCATTCCTCTATCCTTTTATATGGTACTCTACTGAGGTGAGGGTTTTATAGTAATCTTTATGGTCATCCTTTCCTCTATCCTTTTGTATGGGACTCTACTGAGGCAAGGGTTTTATAGTAATCTTTAGGGTCATCCATTCCTCTATCCTTTTGTATGGCACACAACTGAGGCAAGGGTTTTATAGTAATCTTTATGGTCATCCATTCCTCTATCCTTTTGTATGGCACTCTACTGAGGCAAGGGTTTTATAGTAGTCTTTATGGTCATCCATTCCTCTATCTTTTTGTATGGCACTCTACTGAGGCAAGGGTTTTATAGTAATCTTTATGGTCATCCATTCCTCTATCCTTTTGTATGGCACTCTACTGAGGCAAGGGTTTTATAGTAATCTTTATGGTCATCCATTCCTCTATCTTTTTGTATGGTACTCTACTGAGGGAGGGGTTTTATAGTGATCTTCATCGTCATCCATTCCTATGTCCTTTTGTATGGCACTCTACTGAGGGAGGAGTATATAGTAATATTCATGGTCATCCATTCCTCTATCCTTTTGTATGGCACTCTGCTGAGGGAGTGGTATATAGTAATCTTCATGGTCATCCATTCTTCCTTCCTTTTGTATGGCACACTACTGAGGGAGGGTATATAGTAATTTTCATGGTCATCCATTCCTCGATCCATTTGTATGGCACTCATTAGTGCAACTGGTCCCTGAGGTTTGATGGATTGGCATGGAACTTGGTAAATATTACAGTCATGATCCAAAAATGTAAATATGAACAAATCACATCTCCCTTATGAGTTATTGCCCTTGTTTTGTAGCTTAACCCATTTTATCCTGTTTACCAATTTCAACTGCAGTGCCTGATTCCTGAGAAGCAATTCTAAATGCATTGTGGTAAAATGGAGCATCATACAGCAGCAGCAGCAGAAATTGTGATGACCATCACCATGTTTACTAAAAATGTTGTAACATTGTTATTTCTTTTTTAAAGTATATAAAACTATGTATCTCTGAAAAGGTAATAAAATTTGCAACACAGTGATATATGTTTTGTTATCATTTACGGATGTACATGCTCACAACTGTATTTTGAAATATGACTTGAAAAAAACAAAAACAAATTAAAAACTTACCATGATGTTCAGTGAATATTTTGTTCATGAAGATGAATGAAATGCTCAAATAATATGTGAATAAAATAAAGATAATTCTATTTCTAGTATTTTGGTCCAAATTTGAAGTTTCTAGCACTGTTAGTTCAAAAGTTATAATAATTTCACTAAAATTGGACAACAGAACACCTGGAACAATTTGTTTACTTCACATTCTAGAACATGTACTTCAGCGTGCAGTTTCTCATGAAAACTTGCCACAAATTAATCCTAGAAATCTTTCAGTAAGATAAAGGTAATTAATCAGTAAAAATTTTGTTCAAATTTTGAAGTCCACATCATCACTGTGTCAGTAATAACAATATAATAAATTGTGGCTGCAACCAAGGTGAAAAATCATCCCGGACCCATTCCTCTTGAAAGCCTTCAAAGTCAGCTTCATTCTCCAAATCACTGTCGAAAAGTGCATGAAGCCATGCATATCTCTTTCATCAACTTGATTCAATTCTAAGCCGTCATTTAAGTCAATATTATCATCAGAATCATCCAAATCATCAACTTCAATGTCGCTACCCTTGCTATCAACATCCATGTTTACACCTGAGTTGTCGTCCATCATTTTATCGATCGATTTTCAAGCCAACAATTTCTTTTCCAACCACGTTTTTCTTTTAAATTTCACTGTGCATGCGTGCTTTAACCATTTCCTGTGTTGGTGAAGAAGTACACATATATGTGTGATGTATAACACGTGTTTTTTAGAGATGCTATACACATACGTAGTAGAGTACGACCGTAGTCATATTCAGGATAAAATGGGATACTACGACCACAGGCATATTCAGGATAGAATGAGGTATTACGCCTGTAGTCATATTCAGGATAAAATGGGCTAATATTACACAATCATGTTAGTGAATATCTAATTCTGCATTTTTTCTTGCAGTTTTGGTTGGGTGTTTTTTCACAGCTCTACTGGTAATAGACCAGAAGAACTTATGGGATGGCCTGCTGTCCATCATCTGTCATCCAGTATCTGTCTAGCCATTAGCACAAATTCGTTATTACTACTCCTAATAAGCTGCTTCGTTGGGTTTTATGGGAGGGGGTTTCAGTGCATGATAAGTGGTGAAAGAAGAACCCCGGGAAGACCCCAGGAAGGACCACTGACCTATGGAAAATTATTTGCAAACTTTTTCACGGTGCAGCCTTGGTCTAGCCGAGATTCAAACTCACATGGATCAAGGTCAGATGTGAGTGATTTATAAAGGTGAATGCCATGGCTACCTGGGGCACCCTCCTAAACTACCTGCAGGATTACCATCAAACTTTACATTAATTCCATAATATGGTTGAACCCGGGAAGACCCCAGGAAGGACCACTGACCTATGGAAAATTATTTGCAAACTTTTTCACGGTGCAGCCTTGGTCTAGCCGAGATTCAAACTCACATGGATCAAGGTCAGATGTGAGTGATTTATAAAGGTGAATGCCATGGCTACCTGGGGCACCCTCCTAAACTACCTGCAGGATTACCATCAAACTTTACATTAATTCCATAATATGGTTGGTTCTAAAGGATAATGGTCCTGCTAAGACATCCAGTACAGCCATCACAGTGGCCATCTTTGATGGCCATATCAACATGGGGTTTTCACTAAAAGACTTCTGATGATGTTACTTGGTTTTGAATAAATATAGTGCCAATGTGACATTTAGTATGGTTGCTCCTTCTCAACAGAAAATCATATCACAATTGGTTTTCACCAAAATTGTTTGGGCCCCAGGTAGCCTGTTGGTCTCAGGCACTTGCCTTTACCAGTCACTGCCATCTTACCATTGTCTGCGTGGGTTCCAGTCTATGTCTCAGCTATTGTGGGTATATGAGAAAGCTTTTCAGGAGCTTTGTTTGGGTCGGTTCTTCCCATGGTTTTCTGGGTTTCTTCCTCCGCCAGATACACTGGTACTTGGTTGGTCTTAAATACAAATTGTGTAGATGGGATATCCAGTACGGGCATCTTGAAAATGTTGTCACTACTCTTAGATGAAAAGGCATAGCAGCAGTGGTTTTTCACCAGAAGGCTACTCATGATGTTGGTACTAAATGAAATCAGTGCCAATCTGACATCCAGTATGGCAACTATGGCAGCCATCTTGAAAATATTGTTACTGCTACTCCTTGTAAATGGAAACATGGGTTTTTTTTAACCAAAAGATTAAATATGATGTGTAGCTGGTCCTGAATGAAAATGGTGCCCATATGACCTCAAATATGGCTGTCACAATGAATGTACTGAAAATCTTGTCACTAATTCTCCTGAATGAATGGTCATATCTGCATGGGCTTTTAATGAAAAGTCTTCGTATTATGCAACATATGTCCTAGATGAAATGATACTGTCTTACGGTCAGTATTGTTGCCACCATAGCTAATTAGAAAATATTATTACTCCAGAATATCAGAATTGGTATCAACACTCAGCATTTAAAAAGAAGAAATAGTTGTATCTTGAATTACTAGATATTTTTGGGGGATGGTAGAGCATGAGACCCTTCAAGGGACTCTTGTTTATGGTTTGCTGTGAAACTTGGTACATACTATGATTATCATGTAAAAATGCAGAAATCTTTGTGATCCCTTGACATTTATAAGAATATTTGCTCTTTTGGACTTAAGTTGGATTCAGTTTATGATAGAATTTAGTTCATTGCAGCAAAACATAGTATAGGTAAATCCCTTTAGAATGTGATGCTTAGGGTCCAAAGAATATCATCGCGATAAAAGTGAGATCACGTTCAAAAAACTTTCAATAAACTTCCCCATAGAAATGTGCATTGAAATTTCAATGTCATCAGTTTCAACTAACCTCTTGTTTGTTTGTCTCCATTAAGTTTATTTGTTCTTACTAACACCGTTCTGGTGACCTAGTGGTTAGAGCGTCCACCTCGGATGTGGGAGGTCGTGGGTTCGATTTTTGGAAGAGTCATACCAAAGGCTTACAAAAATGGTACTAACAGCTGCCTCGCTTGGCGCTCAGCATTCAGAGGTTAGTGTTAGGACTGGTCAGCCTGGTGTCAGGATAATGTGACTGGGTGGGACATCATGCTACATGTCTGCGGCATGATGCCCTGTGCTAGACATCACTATAAACTGCCACACTGCAGACATCATAACGATATGACGGAAAATTTTTAAAACTACGTTAAAAATCCAAATCACACACACACATGCACACACTGTTCTTACTAAGGAGTAAACAATCATTGGTATTAATGACATTCATTTGACTCGGGCATTGCATCAAACAAAATTTGGCTTATTGTTGGATCTGAAGAACTTCTCAGTCAGCCGACAAAGAGATCAAATTCATATGTTTGAACGGTTTGCTAGTTCTCAGACATTGTCACACTAGCTACATGTTACTTCCTCCAAACATTAAACAGTGCTGACTGTATTCAGAAATCTTTCAACTTGTCTGAACTTGATAACTTTTCTTTATTTTCGTCAGCAAATATAACACTGCAATATATTTTAGAAAATTTCAGAAGTTAAGGCAACATTAAACACAGTGCTGGGATTAAAAATCAGCTAGGGATGCAAATAATCAGCTTTTTGGAGAGCATGTATTTAGGATGTTAAAAAAAGAGGTCACTTTAAATTATAAGCAGAATCGCCTTATAATGAATCGTGTTATAATGGGTTTTACCTGTACATATTTGGTCATCAGAAGAAGAGATACCCTTTGGCAATTTTTTTTCTTAATCTGTTGTCAGAAAAGTTACACACCTTGCTTTAGATTTGTCTCCACAATGGGGTAGGAGTGTTATGTTGGGGAGGTAAGGGTATATTGACATAAGAATTGCTCACCATTCCATTAGTTTTGTGTACATTTTTCTAGATGATGTACTTGATTTTTTTTTTTTTTTGAAAAGGTACAGGTTATATCATGATAATTTCCATTTCATTCATTCATTTCTCAATAATGTGCATATATATTACTTTACATTGTCATTTCTCTTTTCAGAGTCCAGACCGCCCTTGGCCTGACAAACAGTGGGGGTTGTGTATCTGGGATGATGTATTAGAGCATGGTGGGCCAGTAAGCAATAATTTTCCTTCACTTAAAATTCTTTTTTGCAAATTTATGAAAAGGGGAGAAGTGGTTGATTTTCTTTTTGTCACAGTTAATAAGTTCTTTTGAAAATATTTTGGGTACAAAATTCAATCTATTTCTAAATAAAATTGCATCATCTTTTAAAATTC
This sequence comes from Megalonaias nervosa, assembly GCA_016617855.1. Lineage (NCBI taxonomy): Eukaryota > Metazoa > Mollusca > Bivalvia > Unionida > Unionidae > Megalonaias > Megalonaias nervosa. The sequence goes on from JAECUM010001552.1 coordinate 32,503, forward strand.
TTCATAAGTTAAAAGCAAATATTAAGGACTCAAAATTTCATCCACACAACTGATATTTACTTCTATTGTTTTAGTCTTGCTCTCTTGGTTTTCTTGGTCTTTGTTATGCTTTCATTTTGTCTTGACCACTCTGGTGGCCTAGTGGTAAAAGAGTCTGCCTAGGATGCGGGAGGTCGTGGGCTCTATCCCTGGCCGAGTCATACCAAAGACTTACAAAAATGGTACTAACAGCTGCCTCACTTGGTGCTCAGCATTAAGAGGTTAGTGTTAGGACTGGTCAGCCTGGTGTCAGGATAATGTGACTGGGTGGGGGACATCATGCTACATGTCTGCGGCATGATGCCCCAGTGCTGGACGTCACTATAACCTGCCACACTGCAGACATCATAGCGATATGACTGAAAATTTTTTAAAAGCTACGTTAAAAATCCACATCACACACACACACACTCTATCATTTTGTCTTAATATGTTCATGTGCAATGTTACGATATCAGGGTTGTAATGAAAGCAAGTGAAATGATCTTTTGAACACAGGCGGATTCATTTTTTTCCTGTTCAAGAAAATATAAATAAATGTTGGGAGTTGGCACTGTTATAAGAAAATTTTCATCACTTTATTTGTATTCTGCACAGACATTGTAACTCCTCCATTAAAATTTTTTGTTGTTTTGTTGAAACTCTCATGTTGGCTCCAGTTATTGTGCTCAATCTGCATCCCAGAGTGAGTGTATATTTGCATGGCATTCCAAGCATTGTATGACGTAGAAAGTTCCAATGATGAAATGTATAGGAGGAATTTTGAAAAGACTACTGCTGCAGTATAATACCATTAGATAGAACAGTTTGCTGGAATTTGAATTACAGTTGGCTCCATTAGTGAGAGCATTGCGCTGGACTTTGAATTACAGTTGGCTTCTTTTGGGAAAGCATTGCACTGGACTTTGAATTATAGCTAGGTAGCTTCTTTTGGGAAAGCATTGCACTGGACTTTGAATTACAGTTAGCTTCTTTTGGGAGATCAGTGTGCTGGAATTCAGTTGAGTTCAATTGGTTCCATTTGAGTTAAAATTAACTCCATTAAGATGTCATTCAGATTTGTCCAGCATTTTTAATAGCATCATAATAAACCTAAATAAAACCTTATTATATGCATTTAATATTTGAAAAAAGAGGAAAAAGACTTTAAAACTAGTCAAAGACCTGTGATTATTGTAGGTGCAGCAACATCATTTTCCAGTGAAGAAACATAGCAGAGTCAAATTTAGATCTCAAATTTAATGGAGGAAATCGGGGTGCCATGACAAATTTTGTACAGCAGTATTTCTAAGCATACCATATCACATTCCTTGGTGTGCCACAACTATATTGGGGACCAACAATTTAATGCTCTGGGGCAGGGGCCTGACACACTATTGTAAAATTTTCATCCGTCATTTCATGGAAAAAATTACTTGTGCCAATTAATAACAAAATAAGACCATATTATATCCATTTATTTTTAAAGAAAAAATTAATTATCTTGAGATAGAATACTCTAAAATATCTTGGCTCAAAAGAAAATCTCAGCTTCCCCCCACTCACTCAAAAATTAAATGGTCAGTACCTTATAGTAGATGAATTTGTTATATATGTGATATTTGTTATATATGTGTTATTTGTTGAATAAATTGTAATCTAAAACTGGAACTGTAGTGGGATGATTAAGCTTACACTGAAATCTGTGAAAGATATTATGCTGACATTAGTGTGTTGATAAAAATAGGAAGTGCTGACATTAGAGTGTGTTGATAAAAATAGGAAGTGTTGACATTAGAGTGTGTTGATAAAAATAAGTGCTAACATTAGAGTGTGTTGATAAAAATAGGAAGTGCTGACATTAGAGTGTGTTGATAAAAATAGGAAGTGTTGACATTAGAGTGTGTTGATAAAAATAGGAAGTGTTGACATTAGAGTGTCTTGATAAAAATAGGAAGTGCTGACATTAGAGTGTGTTGATAAAAATAGGAAGTGTTGACATTAGAGTGTGTTGATAAAAATAGGAAGTGTTGACATTAGAGTGTGTTGAAAAAAAATAGGAAGTGTTGACATTAGAGTGTGTTGATAAAAATAGGAAGTGTTGACATTAGAGTGTCTTGATAAAAATAGGAAGTGCTGACATTAGAGTGTGTTGATAAAAATAGGAAGTGTTGACATTAGAGTGTGTTGATAAAAATAGGAAGTGTTGACATTAGAGTGTGTTGAAAAAAAATAGGAAGTGTTGACATTAGAGTGTGTTGATAAAAATAGGAAGTGTTGACATTAGAGTTTGTTGAAAAAAATAGGAAGGGTTGACATTAGAGTGTGTTAATAAAAATAGGAAGTGTTGACAATGAAGTTTACATTTTACTAGCTACGCTATTCATATCATAAGCAGGGAACACCTGAGAAAGATATTTATCCGATAGGGAAAGTAAACATAAAACATGCTTACTCAACAAATAAGTAAATATTTAGTGGACTTGAGAAATTAATAAAAAAATCAAACCAAAAACAACCACTCTTCTGAAAATCTCAGGATGATTTACAGTCTTACAAAGGAATACATGTACTTAGCACATTAACATATGCTAGTAAATAACTAAAAACTGACCTTTTTTCCTTCTTTTTATATGAAATTTTTCCAAAACTTGAATTTTTCCTGAATATCTTTCAAAACATCCCAATTCACAATGCTTGCATACATGACATGTGTTCAACTTGTGATTAAAGGATCATTTATATATATATATATATATATATATATATATATATATATTCAAGATTAATTTCTGATAATTACTGGTTTGTAAAAGTGATAATTTTTTTATAATTATTTTGTGATGAAAATTGAAATCATGCTGTTAATATTCATAACATGATTACTCAGAATTTCCATAATTCTTTGCTGACAGAAATTACTGAATGTACGGTGAAAAATTACTGTGATGTGTACTTGTTGAGTAAGCAGAGTATCAGCAAAAACAAATAGACTCTGGTTATTCAGAGGAATAGATAATGACATCTTTTTAAAATGGACTAAGGAGATTTAAAATAATGTCTTTTAACATTTTTATCTGCACATTTCAGCATTCAGTGAAATATCAGGAGTTTTTCCTGCAGAACCTTCTGAGCTATGTCTGTGATAAGCAACCCGAAGTCCGCCAGGCAGCAGCATATGGCATCGGTGTAATGGCACAGTTTGGAGGGGAGAGTTATGCACAGACATGTGCAGGTAACTTCTTTTAAGCTGTTTGTTTTGGTTTTTTAAGGTTTTTTTGCACCAGTTGGAAAACAAGTTTGTGCAGTAATGTTAAGCACTCTGTATGATCAGAGTGATAGCAGACTGCCATGGTGTGTAAGTGGTCAGTATGCTGACAGAGCCATGGTGTCTGAATGGGTCAGTATGCTGGCAGATCCATGGTATCTCAATGGATGCTGGCAGAGCCATGGTGTCTCAATGGTCAGTGTGCTGGCAGAGCTATGGCGTCTCAATGGTCAGTATGCTGGCAGAGCCATGGTGTCTAAACGGTCAGTATGCTGGCAGAGCCATGGTGTCACAGTGGTCATTATGCTGGCAGAGCCATGGTGTCTCAATGGTCAGTATCCTGGCAGAGCTATGGTGTCTCAATGGTCAGTATGCTGGCAGATCCATGGTGTCTCAATGGTAAGTATGCTGACAAATCCATGGTGTCTAAATGGTCAGTATGCTGGCAGATCCGTGGTGTCTAAATGGTCAGTATGCTGGCAGAGCCATGGTGTCTCAATGGTCAGTATGCTGACAGATCCATGGTGTCTCAATGGTCCGTATGCTGGTCTTGTGTCCAGAAGAGTTTGACTTCAAATCCTACCATTGTGTAAGTCTGCATTTGTTACTCTGCCATGGTTTTGGGCAAGGCACTGTACTCCATTTGCTTCAGCTCTAAATAACAGTTATGTGTTGCTAAGCCAAAAATCGCTAAATCAAAGCAAACCAAAATAAGGGACAGCATATGGTGGGTTTTTAAGGTGAAACAAACTGGCAAATCTTGAAATCACAGACCTCGGATGGTCACTGAATAAGCAGGGCCTCTGCAGGTTCATAAAGGATTTTCAATGCCTCTGTTTCAGATTTTCACTTGGGATGAATTATCTGTGATAAAAAGATTAAATTAGAAACTTCACCCATAGTCTGTCATCTTAAAAGCCACTGGATTGGGGTCTGAATGGCATTCATCATAATCAAGTCTCAACAGTGTTTCAGTTTTCATTACAAATTTCACAGAGTTTATATAAAGTAAACTCGGGATATAAAAAAAAATTCTCAAAGAACCCCAGTAGTCTCAGTTTTGGAGGTTTTGTTAAAATAAAGACTTTGTCATTGGTACTTAAATTCCTATCAGTAGATATTTAATTTTATGGATTAACCTGTACAACCCCCCCCCCCCAAAGAATACAAATACCAAAATAATGCCAAGAACAAAGCAGTGGTCAATGGTTAAAACAATACTACCACCATTATGAGTACAAATTAAATATGTCGAGATCAATCACTCATATTCAGCATCAAATGGTGCCGACTCCGCCAATAATACTAAGCTAATTGGTTATTAAAATATTTGTGTATTATCTCTTCCTGAAAACACTGTCCATAAAGTTGCACCATCAATTAATTTCTGATGACTATGGCATTATCTTGGTGGTTCAAATTCTTCTTGGATTATGCCATTATTCCACATGTGAACCAAGCATGATCAGCTGCCCTTGCTGAATGCTGTTAGCAAGCAGTGTCAGCAGCTGATGTGTTTTAAGCCAGCCTCAATGCCAATTTCAACCCCTAGATGTCACAAACAATAAAGAATACAAAGAGGAACTAAAATCACACTTCAACAGTTGGTGGGCTATATAGGTCATAGAAACCATTAGCATAATTCTTGAGGGAAACTGGTTATTGTTGTGGCCAAAATGTTGAAGTAATATGTGGTTATGCCACTGGAGGAATGGATGAGCTATTTATTTTCACTGGGTCTTAACTGTTACTGACAGTATGCAGATGTTTCTGAGACAGTTTCAAGTTCAAAGACCATGATAAAAAGTTAAATTTGTACTGTGCAGGTACAGACCGGCCAACCCTTACAATTTTGCCATAAGTCTTACAAAAATGACCCTTAGAATACGGACTTGTGTAATAAAAGCAAAAACTATGGAAAAATGATTGTTGCCGAAAGATCCAGTTAATTGGTTCATCCGTGTTTGATTTGGATCCGGGTTTCACATTAGGTGGTGCTCTACAGTTTCATATTTTGCATAGGGTTAGACTTCATAGCAAATTATGAAAGCTAGAGCAAAATAAGCATAATTAGCTTATTTTCATGCATAAAATCAACGTTAATGTACCATTTTATTCAGAACATCATACATAATGATATGAAAATAAGTAAAATAATTGCATAAATGTTTATATTTGTTTTAAGGTGGTGCTCTACAGTTTTGTATTTTGCATAGGGTTAGAATTTTAAAGAAAAAGAATTTCCCCGGGTTTCCTCACTGGTTATACTGGCTATTTAAAAAAGACCTTGTATATATCTTGGGTATTGTTCAAAGAACCTTTTATTCCCTTTATTTTGGTGTATGATTGATGGGTGTAATATGAGTTATAGAGTATACAGCTTGGCCTTACTCCAGATGTGCACCTTTCAATAAAGTGCTAGATCCACTTGGTCATTTTCACATCCTGAACTTCAGAGGTAAATTGTGAATAAAAAGAGCTGATAACTTTTTTTACATTTTATATATTTGGTAATTCATTCATTGCAATTTCAGAAGCTTGTATTGCCTAGTCTGGCAAAATGCATTTTCCCTATTTTAATAGCTGCTAAGGATAGTGTACTTTAGACAAATTCAGGCTGATTTTTGGAGCACAAGGGAGCAGTCATTTTAGTTAGCAGTGTGCTAAGATCATTTACAATTTCCAAAAGTACAATATCCAAAGAAATGTCAGCCACATTACATCAAAATAGCATAGAGGTATGCCAACATTCTCTCCACTGTGCATGTTTTAAATGGAAACAACTTCACCTTACATACGCCACTCTCTCAAAAGTACATAATAACTGGTGAGCACCCCCTTGAAGAGTGTAGGTATTAATATTGTGTGATTTAATTTTGATTGTATGGCTGAAATATTTAAGTCACAAGCATCAAAACAGTCCTTTTGAATAATTCTCCTATATTTCTCCCCACAGAACAGTATTTATTAGTGTCAGAGTCTCAAACAAGTACAGCCCTGCCCCCCACCGTATGATAAAAAGTGAGCTATTTTAAAAATGCGCATTCCATTTTGTCAACATAGCAACCAGTGTTATTCTGAAAGACAGGAACATGAAACTAGCAATAATTATTCCTGACATGTCAACAATAAATTTTACAGTTTGAAAAGGGATGGAACAGATGATGTTCATAAAGGTCAAAGGTCAAAGGGGAAAATATTTGCTTATTGTTTACTATGGAAGAAAGCGAATTTGCTTTGTCCTCCTTTATTTTTTTTTATTTCATTGCAAATAAATGAAAAGAGACATAGTCACTATACATTTCTTTCACTTAATGCAACAGTTTTAAATTTAAGTTGACTTTATTCCTTTATTCTAAGACTTCAGATTTTCCCATAATTAAGGTCACTACTCACACAAACATACCTTTTGGAAAATTCTGTAAGCAAAAGCAAAATAAACATAATTAGCTTATTTTCATGCATAAAATCAACGTTAATGTACCATTTTATTCAGAACATCATACATAATGATATGAAAATAAGTAAAATAATTGCATAAATGTTTATATTTGTTTTAAGGTGGTGCTCTACAGTTTTGTATTTTGCATAGGGTTAGAATTTTAAAGAAAAAGAATTTCCCCGGGTTTCCTCACTGGTTATACTGGCTATTTAAAAAAGACCTTGTATATATCTTGGGTATTGTTCAAAGAACCTTTTATTCCCTTTATTTTGGTGTATGATTGATGGGTGTAATATGAGTTATAGAGTATACAGCTTGGCCTTACTCCAGATGTGCACCTTTCAATAAAGTGCTAGATCCACTTGGTCATTTTCACTTCCTGAACTTCAGAGGTAAATTGTGAATAAAAAGAGCTGATAACTTTTTTTACATTTTATATATTTGGTAATTCATTCATTGCAATTTCAGAAGCTTGTATTGCCTAGTCTGGCAAAATGCATTTTCCCTATTTTAATAGCTGCTAAGGATAGTGTACTTTAGACAAATTCAGGCTGATTTTTGGAGCACAAGGGAGCAGTCATTTTAGTTAGCAGTGTGCTAAGATCATTTACAATTTCCAAAAGTACAGTATCCAAAGAAATGTCAGCCACATTACATCAAAACAGCATAGAGGTATGCCAACATTCTCTCCACTGTGCATGTTTTAAATGGAAACAACTTCACCTTACATACGCCACTCTCTCAAAAAGTACATAATAACTGGTGAGCACCCCCTTAGAATTAGTGGAATTAGTCAGGGAACCAGACTAACTTTACAACAGTACTTCAGATGCTTTAAACTGCACATATTTTTTCATGTGATGCATCTGCATGATGAAACTGTAGATATAGAATTTTTTAAAAAATGGCATCCAGCAAGCGATGCATGTTGAAAAGAAATGAAAAATAAGCCTCTTAAAAAGTGTAAATAATCAGCATAGAAGAATAACAATGAATATTCAGATTCTTGAGAATAAAAGCAGGAAGGGACACAATTACATTTATTGGACATCACGGGTCAGTTTGAGTATGTCTCGTGGCGGGAGATGTGATTGCCATCATGATGTGATATGGAAACAAATTCCAAGAATTGGGTCAAGTTGAGAGATAGCAAAAAGCCATTCATCTGCATAGGGTTTGGAACTGAAGTTTGTGCAACTGTACTAGTGGTAAATAAGGTCTGTGTGTACTTTAAAAACTTTTCAGTTGAACATAATATTTACCGTTGCTGCATGTTTTGAATACCAAACTTCTGAATATGTTTTCCAGCTTTACAACAGCAGTTTATGACTGCCTTACTGAGACAGTCTCATTAGGATTAGCAGGTCTGCAGATATTTTGAACATGTGAGCTTAATAAAAGTTACATTACCAAATTTGGTATGTTGGATCTTCTCAAGAGGATCAGCAATGGTGTGAAAAGAAGACATGGACTTTTTTAGATCCCTGGAAATTCTTTTCAGCCAGTGGAACACCAGTCCCTGTGAGGGACTTTTATTGTTCCAATGCTTTAGAGAGGGATATTGTGATACCATCAACCTGTCCATCTTTCTGATCAATCTTACATCTTTTTTCAAGTACTTCTCATCCTTTTGTTGTGAGGTGGAAACTCACCTGACATGGTACATGGTTCTCCATGAGCTCACCATCTGCAGGAGGTGTCTAATACTTGGACTTGTACCTTGGGTGGATGAGAGGTGTATGTGTCAAAAGTCCAGTATTGCCATTACAGAGAACATTTTTGAATTCTTTTTACCAAACTATAAATGCATTCATATGGGAGAACAAATTATTTATATGTAACAGTTTTGTGGTTATGATCACAGTGTATTAGGTGGTGGTGGGAGACTAGAATACAAAGCAATGGAATTTATCGTTGTGGTCCATAAAAGTGGACATAGTTTGGAAAATTTGCCAAATTATATTGATCTCTCATGAATCATTAGAGCATTCTTCTCAAATAGATTGGTCAGTGGCCTCTAAAAAGTATAATGTAATATATTTGTCTTTCAGAATGTATTCCACGGTTATTGTCAGTCATTCAGGACCCAGAGTCTCGATCGGTTGACAATGCAAATGCAACAGAGAATGCCATTGCAGCTGTAATAAAGATCTGCAAATACAACTCTTCATGCATCAGTGTGAATGAGATCCTGCCTCACTGGTTATCATGGTTACCAGTGTGGGAGGATGAAGATGAGGCTGTACATGTCTACAGTTATCTTTGTGATTTGGTGGAAATGTAAGATTACCCTTTATTTTATGTTAGTCTTTCTTGGCAGAGCTTGACATAGTGATTACTTTCACATCTGCATGCATCCGTCTATCCTAGATCAACTTCAGTATTAAAGGTTTTTGTCCCACTATCTTTTCTTGGACAAAAGCAGAGGAGGGGGGTATCTCTTATAATGCCTTTGTGAGGGAATATATATGATGATATTCAGATGTTTTTGTGTATATATCTGCATTAATGACAGACCATCAAGGGGGATCTTGTGACAGCCTCTGTTGGGGGAATTACATTATTGATGATATTAATATATTTTTCATATATATCTCTGTTGTGTTGACATAACACTGGGGAGTTGGGGGTTTGTGATTGCCTCAGACGCTGGAATTACATTATTGATAATGTTAACACATTTTAGTGTACATCTCTGCTGTCTTCAAATAAACTGGGGGTGGGGATTGCCTTCATCAAGGGAATTAAATTTTTGATGATACTGACATGTTTTTGTGTCTGTCTCTGCTCTGTTGGTCATAGCACCTAAGATATGGGTGGGACCTCTTGTGATTGCCTCCATTAGGGAATTACATTTTTGGGGATACTAATGTGTTGCATGTGTATATCATTGTTGCGTTGTCACAACACCAAGCAAAGGGGGTGTGTGTGGATCTCTTGTGATTGCCTCCATCGGGAATTATATTATTGATGAAATTAATATATTTATGTATATAACTATTAAGTGGTCATAACGCTGGGGGATTGGGATGGGGTGTGCTGTCTCCTATGATTGCCTCTATCAGGGACATTTTTGAGGGTATGTGTGAATCACTGCAAAATCTTCTTAACATGATTGGGGAATCAGATATCATGATTGACCCCATCAGGGAAAATTGTATTTTTTTAATGATATTAACATGTTTTTTGTTTATTTCGCTGCTGATGCCTCATAACTCTAAAGGGGGCATCTTTTATGATTGCTTCTGTAATAGAATTGCATTTTTTGATGTTATTAATTCATTTTTGTGCATATCAGTGCTAAGTTGTCGTAACAACAAGGTTGTGGGATCTCTTATGATTGCCTCAATCAGGGGAATTAAATTTTTCTATATTAACACATTTCTGTGTATATCACGGTTATATTATCATAAAAGAGTGGGGTTTCTTGTGATTGCTGCCATTGGGGGAATTACAACTTTTCATCATACTGGCATGTATTTGTGCATATTGCTGCTAAGTTGTCATGTCATGGGGTCAAGGGTGTGTGTGTGCTCATTTGCTTGTTTCTCTCAAGGAAATCACCTTTTGAGGGTGTAGTAGCTGCAGAAGCTCAGTGGTCATTGTGCTGGCCTTATGACCAAAAGAGTGCAGGTCAGAAACCTGCCATTGAACCAGCCCTGGTCAGCTATCGTGGTGTGTCCTTGGGCAAGGCACTTTACTTCAATTGCTTTGGCACTAAATAACATACTTGTGTTAATGTGCCTTGAAAAAACATCAAGGGAATTACATTTTTCAGAATATTAACACATTTTATGTGTATATCACTGCAATATTGTCATAACACCAAGGGTGGGGGGTAGGGGGGTCTCTTGTGATTGCCTCTTTCAAAGGAATTACATTACACTTAACATATTCAGGTTAAATTATTTGTTTTAGGTAATTTCTCTGTTCCGCTTTGAATGTTAGTAATACACCCCTTACCACAAAAGAATGTCACTATAACCTACATTAGGAGCCCTGGGTGGCCATGTGATCTAAAGTGCTTGCCTTTACCAAACTACCATGATCTCACCTCTGTCCATCCGGGTTCGAGTCTCTGGCTAGGCCAATGTGGGTATGTGGGAAAGCTTGCCAGTAACTTCCCATATGTCAGTGGCTCTTACCAGGAGTGAAACGATACTTAATGTATTGATACTTTTTTCATATTGATACAAGAGGTGCAGAAATCAATACAAAACGTGCCCTGTACAAGTTGCTTTAACCCTCTGCAATTATGAGCAATTATTAGCCATTTATATTTTTATTCTTTAAGTTGAGAATTCATCTGAGACAGTACGTGCACTCAATTCTGTCAGCAAAAATGAAAAACTATTGCCAGCACCACTCTCCTTTTACAAATTAACACAAAGTGACTAAAGTGATTCAAAATCTGCCACCTCACCTCCATTCCATGTTAATTATTTTATCCTAAAAGCACGTTCAGCCACTGAAAACAAATATGTGACAAAAACATTCCAGATTTGTTCTCCACGTGTGGCTTAAGTGCTTTGCTGATTATTTTATAACCACTTTGTGCAGAGTTTTCTGTTCTTGTCTTCTTGGATCAAATTTGAAGGCTATACATGTGTTTCTTATGCATCATACAGTGAAATTTGTTACATTCAGTTCTGATTATAGGTTATTGTTTGTTCAAGTCCAGGTGAAAAGTATAAACCACCAGTTAGAACTAACTGTAGCTTATTCAGTGCATGACACACCAAACGTATTTGGCATCCAAACTCAATCCAAATAGATACAAGCAACAGAGAAACTTCATGCAGCTTTTAAATGGTCTGTAAAGGACTTAAATCATACAAAGGAACAAATTTGGAATGTCTCGTTTTATCCTAATATATGTAATCAGCGATTGTGCTGATATGAGTAAAAAGAAAATGAAAACAAAATCAGCAAGGGGGCAGCAACCCTGTTAATTTTTAAAGCGAAGTCGATGTTATCAATAATTTCCTTTTTTACTGACAGTATTGACTGTGACCGCATCATTTATTTTGCATATACAGGCAGTAGAACGTTAAAGATTTAGTTGTTAGTCATTTCTGCTAGCACACTTAGGTTTGTTCTGAACAAGAATTTCTTTGCACAAAGAAATTAACGATTTTCTTTTTTTTTTTTAAGATGACACAGTCATTGCCTTCCAAATATAAATGGTGGTGTCAAATTGGAAATAAGGCATTTTTTTAAAGAAAACAAAGGGTATTCCACTAGGATGAGTCCTACATCTGATCAAATGAAGCAGCCTGAAATGGTCTAATAGGTTGAATTAAAATCACTTTGAACTAAAAGGTAGTCTCTTAGGAAGTTGGTCTTTTTTATAATCTTGTCAAGGATGATAATGGCATGTGAGCTGATGATAAGACAATGTCTGTCTGTACTCTTCACACTGAAGATACAAAGGACAGCACATCAAACAACACCACTCAAACCCCAACAGACCTTCTAAAGATGGAAAGAACATCAAGTTGATATGTGTATCAATTATGTATCATATGCTGTGTATCATGAATCGTACCAATATGCAGCAGAGGTCTTTTGTTTCACCCCTAGTTCTTACAGGATTTTCCCTTGTTCTTCCTCCACAAGTTATACTGTCATGTTTTATCCCTCTACTTCAAATGAATTTTTCTTCTAAGAATTTTCATAATGGATATCCTTGCAAAATAATTGAGTGAATTTATTTTATCCAAAGCAGAAAAGATCACCGCATTTGACAACTTTTTCTACTAAAGCGATCATAATATAAGTTGTTTAAATGAAACAACAACTGCTCCTTAATTAATGTAATCAATTCAAATGCAATATCACACATTGAGGTTGATCCTCTGTATAATCAATTAAAAAAATTAAAGACTCATTACTGTCATTTATTCAGTTCATAAAGAAATGTTGGTCAATTACCTTTCAATAATTGCATTGCATTGACTGGGTGGATTGATATCAAAGAGTGATAAACCTTTTACATGTGTGGATTGAATAAAGGAAAGGTTGTTTAAAACACTGCTAATTAATCATAACAGGTTTGTTTGTTTGAATTGTTTTCATTGGCTGATAATTTGGTAGCTTATCCCAATAATACAGTCCAGCAGTAATAGAACTTGCACACAAGGGACATTTATCAGTGTCTGCTTATTGAAGTATCACATGATGTGAAAGAATAAATGAAGAGAGGATAGATTCAGGCATTCAGAATGCCCAGAGGACATGAATAGCCAGATAAAGGTAGATAAAGAGATTCAAGTATGAAAATTCGGGTTTGCCCAGTTTGATTTGAAATAGTAAAGAAAATAAAACCACTTATCGTGGAATAGAGCATGGGAAAATTTTACTTGTGTAACTTTGGAAATGAATAGTCCATGATGTCTGGCTATGGGGTTTGATCAGCCATGCATATATTCCAGGGCCCCAAGTGGTCTAAAGCGCTCACCGTTACGGATCACTGCCATCTCACCTCTGTCTGCTTGGTTGGAATCTCAGGTTCAGCCAGTGTGGGTATGTGAGAAAGCTTGCAAGTAGCTTCTCGTGGGTTGGTGGTTCTTTCTGCAGTTTTTCCAGGTTTTTCCTCCACCATTTATACTGGCCACCATGTATAGCCTATCTTGTGCTGAAAATTGGCATTAAACCCTGCAACAACAGCAACAACAACATATATTCCATCCTTTACTGGCTTTGTTTAATTGTTTGCATTTTACTCATGACCAGTGAGTTTTCAGCATGTTATTTGTATCCTGTCTAACCTGGATTCATGAAACTTGGTGAATGGATGCATATTGATTAGTACTACATCTTTATTACCAAAAAACGACCCTATGACCTTTATTTCTTGCTACATCAACTTTGTCAAAATTTTGCATTAAAAGTTCATTTATTGAGGTGTGTATAGTTTCTAGCCATGGAAGTAATTTTGAGTAAATGAGTAAAAGTAGGCATGTTCATGTCAACAGACAATTGTGCAATGCATAAATAATTCCATTGTCGAAAGTATGACAGTATGATCACAAGCGTAGACTCAATAGTCTTTTCTTGTTGCAAATTCAGATATATATAATGGGCCAAAATATACATGTCAACAAGGGGAAATAGTATATGGAAAAGAGAATCGTCTGCCAGAATTTGGAAGCTTGATAACCTTTTCACAGGTCTAGAACTCAACATAAATTCTGTGCAGCCAGAAAAACAAGTAAACCGAGTTCTGCTGAAGCTTCATTAGTCCTTCCCACAACACAGTGTCAGACACATACAGAGATTAGCTAGCCAATGGACTATGGAAATTATGAAATCTGCTAGTCAGACAGGAAGTTGGCTTGGTGTTTTGGATAGTTAGCAACTGCCTGTTTTTAACCTTATATATATATATATATATATATATAGATGGAGAGAGAGAAAGAGAGAGGCCCTTTCAGATTTCAATATTCTAGCCATACATTTAATACTGAGACAGGTAGATATGAGGGTGTCATTGCCTTAGAGAAACATCTTAGTAGTTGTTGAGAATGAACATCATGCATTATGTTGGTACAAATTACTAACATCATAGAGAAACATCTTAGTAGTTGTCGAGAATGAACATCATGCATTATGTTGGTACAAATTACTAACATCATAGAGAAACATCTTAGTAGTGGTTGAAAATGATCATTATGCATTATGTTGGTACAAATTATCCACATGATAGAGAAAAATGTTTAAATAAACTTTACAGTGCTCCACAATCTTCAAACATTTCTAGAGGTTTACGCCATTGCAAAGATGACATTCTTTACACAGTTCTAGAGGTTTATGCCATTACAAAGATGACAATCTTTACACAGTTCTAGAGGTTTATGCCATTGCAAAGATGACAATCTTTACACACTTCTAGAGGTTTATGCCATTGCAAAGATGACAATCTTTACACAGTTCTAGAGGTTTATTCCATTACAAAGATGACAATCTTCACACAGTTCTAGAGGTTTATGCCATTGCAAAGATGACTTATTATTCATTGTTGCATTGTTTACATGCAAATTTGTTAGATAGGCAAAAAAGCAGTACTTAATGTCTGACATTTAAAGACGTGTACTGCACTCCATGTTGCCAGTTGAATTACACTTCATTTATGCTGGAGTCAGCTTGTAGCACAGTAATGGAATAGGTAACCAGCATGGTGGCCATACCAGTTTCCTATCAGTAAGTCCTAAAAGTTAGAGTATAATATATGATTAGCATTACAAACATGTGTCTGTCTGCCTTTATTTTTGTAAAGGAGCATGTGTAAAACACTGGAAGATAATGGCAGAGACTACATGCACTTCAGATGTCAGTGTCTTCCAACTATTGGGGGTATGCCTTAACCAATCTCGTTTCACATGTGTACACTTTCTAGAGAACTTATGCATAATTAAGCTTTGCTCACTATTAATCATGCAATTTCACTAGGGACTATTAAAATCCATGAATAAATCAAAGGAAACAAAGTGGAAAGAATGAATACAAATTCGTAATTGTTTGAAATTGTATTTATCATAAATAATATTAATCTAAGATGAAACATTTCTTCGTACAGTCATACAATACATCAGTAGTTTCTATCATAACATTTATACATTTGTATACAACCTCTCATTAGAGTACTACGATGTAAAAAGTAACAATTATGTATGTATAAAGTAAGAAAGGCATAACTAATTTTTAAACATTTAATAATTTCATTTAAAAATCACATGTATTAATGTGATACTACTGATACTATTAGTTATCTTTGTTTTTGCAATTATTTACATCAAGCATCAATTACAGTGCAAAAGTCATTTAAAAACCATGTCAGTAATATCGGGGCATAAACATGATGCTGTAATGATCATTATTGGTCAGACTCGATGCTATGATATTGTAGCTATCTATATTCAATCCATTTTAATACAATAGCAGAACGTATATTTAGGTTTTATTTGAATCTTTCTGATACCAGAATTGAATTTCTCAACAGTGATCATAAATATTCACAACTTTTGTGTTATTTTTTATTTTTTGCAGCAGGTTCTTTCACTAGCAGCCATACCACTTACAAACTAAATTGTAGCTATTATGGAATGCTTGTGTCTACCTAGCTAGTACAGAAATGCTCAGTCTTTATAAAGGAAGTGAGTTTGTTATGTGATTGGTTCTAGTCTGCTGCCCATTCTAATACATTTTATATTCCAGCTGTTGCCTTTTGTCATGTTGATAATTATCATTGGCTCTAATAGCCATTAATTATCCGAGTGACAAAAGCTTATGTATGAGAACCAAATACTGCAAGGATAATCAGATTACTTACCTGCTTGTATGGATTAAACTTGGGTTCTTCATGGTCATACAGGAACAAATATCACTGTGGTAAATTTACAGATCAACAAATACCGGTATTTGTGAGAAATCCACATTTTCTGCTCTTGAGGTTACCCTTTTACATTTTTCAAACTAAATTGCTACCTGTGGTCAAGGGGTGACAGTCCTCGTATTTTAAACACAAATGCAACTGTGCCAAGGGTTTCTGGCCAAAAATGCTGATGGCCACTGGTTGGGTGGTTGGAGGAGTTTAAGAGGGGGATCACTATACTACCACTCTTAGGCCTCCCCCCCAAAAACCCCTACAAATATGTGTTTCTTCTTTCACTGGTTTTAATAGGGGAAAAAATTGCTATGGTCAGCAGTGAGAAAAAAGGGATGGTTGGACTGACTGGAAACACATTGCAGGGTGGGGGGGCTGCGCTGCTTAAAACAAAAGAGGCTCATTGTTCCCTACATTCCATCATTTAATGGTTTTGGTTCAAAAATGTTTTATTTCGTTCATGACCAGATATGTTGTTTTGCATATTATATGGATACTATCCAGTCAAGAATCATCTTTCGATACCTTCTGTATCCAGTTTTGCCAAAACATGTCTCTATGACCTGCACTTCTTGCTCAGTGACTTTGTTCAAATTATGTGTTAAAAGTGCATTTCTCGGGTACTGTTACTGTAATACCTATAAAACCAAACAAGGTCATTGTGACCTACATTTTAACTTGTACATAAAGCATCATAGCATCAAGACCTTTAAATATTGGACAGCTATGGCTGATATGCCATTGAGAGTGAATGAAATAATTCTTTTTGTAGGGTTTGGTACTTTTTGTAAGGTATGCAGTCAACAGTACTGGAGAGAATTAAGCCTTATGGTCATGATTTCTTTTCTTTTTTATTTTTTTGTATTTTTTTTGTTGATATTTATTCCCTTAGATATAACTCCATACAAAGTTAGTGACACAATTAAATGTCTTCTTTACATAAGTATATAATACAGATATTGAAACTTGTAATTTTGCTAAATCAGCATTTAATTTGTATTCATTTGCATTCTGTACATGTTTGCATTTCAAATATCATCTTGTAATGTTTGTATAATGTCTTAGAAATGCATGAAGATTTTGTGTTTATCACTTTCATTCATCATTTCCTTTCAGATAGTACATGCATAAAATGCAGAAGTAGGCATTGAAGTTACATTAGGTTAAACCTAAATATGAATGCCACTGTAGTTGGTATAAAAATACATTTGTCAAATATAATTTTATTTCTTGTTTCATTTGTTAATTAAATATTATATAGATAACAACCACTGGTGATGATATCACCAGATTCATTTGCCTTTGATTTGTTTTTTGTTATGTCTTCCTCAACAGTTGTCATGATTTGTAAGAGTTGAAAAATTATCTGCCAGTATAAAAAATCTAGATTTTCATGTATGAAAGGGATTTTGACCGTGGAAAAATAGTGACAACTTGAAAATAGGTAGATTTTCAGATCAGTTCGTGAAATTTATTCCATTTTGATTTGCCATTTTATCATTGTGTTTTGCATTCGACCCCTTCATTTTCTTCACAATGCATTTATTCTGCATTTCATTTAGTTTGCCTTCTTTCTACATTTCATTTGTGTTCTCAATTCCATTTGCATTCCATTTTCATTTCACTGGTGAAATTGCCAGTTTAAGGCAGTAAACATTGCCAATTTCAACAGAAGGGAAACAAAAAGAGTGTCACTGCATAATTTACTGGAATCAGCAAAATTTTCTAACACTAATGTATAGTGACTAATACCAATAGTACAGAATGACTATTTGTCAGTCAGGAAAATAAAACAATGTAGAGACATTTTAAAATTCCTTTCAGGTGAGTTTAATTTCACATATGTTGTAAATTTTAGGAATCACCCACTTATCCTTGGTGAGAATAACTCCAACCTTCCTCGCATAGTTCAGATAATTGCTGAGACCTTGAATAAAGATGGACTTGAAAAAGATGAAAAGGTGAAGACACGAGTCCTCAACATAGTACGGCAAATCCAGGTATTATACCAACAAGCATGAATGATATAAATATTTTCCACTATACCGTAACCAGTGTGTTAAAGTATAGATAAAATATATAGTCCAAAAATCCACCACTTCCTCTTGCCACTATCACTCCAGCAGTTTTTTTTCTTCATTGTACTATTTTGCACCTGTCCTATTCAAAAGTTTAATTTTGTGTTTAGGTTTTCATTGTTTTCTTCTTACCTTGAGAGTGTTTTGATGATGGAAAAGAAGAATTTCGTTGCTTCTTCTGAACTTGCTTCCTATCCATTTGCAAATACATTATTTTTTTACAGCAATAAAAATGTTTAAACTTTTAATTTGTCTGCAAATTTTCTTTGAAAATTGAATGAAACAGTTTTTGGCAAAAGAGGCATGGAACATTTCCAAAAGTTTTGATTGAAAGTCAGTGGGAATATTGAATGTACAGAAAGGAAGTATTATAGTCTCCTTGTAATGGACCTTTACAGTGCTTGTCAGGTTTGTGTACTAGACAGACAATTATCTGATAATATCTGGTACTGTATTTCATATAATATTTCATACATGAAAAATAATTTTTAATTTCAGAGTATGAAAACTTGTATGTTAAATAAGTAATTATTTTTTTGTGGTACTGACCATGTACAAAAATTAAGAGATTGTACCTGAACATGGTCTACAGAACACACGATACTCAACAACCTAACAGTACTAATGTACAAAATAAAAGTAAATTTTTTTTCTCATTCTGCTCTCAACTCAAACCAATTACAATAGAAATAAAGGTACTAAAATGGACTTTTGTTGTTATTAGTGTACAAGAGACAGAGTGACTGGAGAGATGGCTGAAACGATAATGTCTCTCTGTGCAAGCTTATCTGTATTTAAAGCATACTTCTTTGTAGCTGTTACAGTGTTACGTTGGAAAAATGGTTAAGATGGTATTTATGAGTATTAGTTATTGGTAAATTGTACGCAACAGTATGAGCCCACATTGTTAACAAGTTAAGTGCAGCTTGTATTCTTGCAGCAACAGTAATCTCATTATCAAATTGAACCCCCCCCCCAAAAAAAAACCTAAAAAAAAATTGTTTCTAGTTAATGCAGCTGTGTATGTGAGAGAGAGAGAGAGTGAGAGATGAAACAACGTTGTCATTGTGCAAGGGCATATTTATTCAGGCAGTTTTTATTTGTAGCTTTTGGAGAGAGAAAATAAAGAGAGGTTGCAGGTCGATTGTAATCTGTATTTTCACTTACCTTACGATTGTGATGTTCCTCACATACTAGGAGACTGCTATATTCCATTATCAATTAACACCTCTAAATCAACAATTCATTCTTGTTTTAATTATGATATACATTTTCATAAGAACCACATGGCTATGCAGTGTTATTTACACACTAATTAAATATGCTTAGAGCTTTGGCCAGGTTATTCCAGTTCAAACCAGATAGAGGGCAAGCTTCGACAGAAGAAGTCAAATTAGTTACGCTAACAATAGGGAAATGAAGCTATCTCTAGGCAAATAAAAACCTGTCAACATGCTATGAAAACCGTTTCTATAGAGCAAACGTTGTAAGGGCAAGGAATCACATGCACCACCAGTTGTTATTTCCACTCACCAATAAAGATAACAATGGAGGGCTGTTTTGTAGAATAGATTCGCAATAAAATTTTAATTATATCCAAGTCAAAACAGCTCAAGTACTTTCAAGATAGAATATATGAACACATGATAGAAAATGAAAAGGTTTTTATATTTTATATTTGTATTACTATATAATGAAATAATAAGACTAATTGACCAATGATCTTCACTGTTGCTTGTACTGAGATATAATTTTTGTTGGATAAGACAACATCAAAGGGCTTCCGAACTCATTTTAAAATGCACATGGTGCTTTGTTATGGTGACCGACTTAATAAAGAGCACTAATTACGATTATATTTAAGGATATATACTGTAAAGGCCTTTGTCCAGTTCTTAACAAAAAGGAGGAAATATTATAATGACAGTAAGAGAGTATATGCATCAATCATTGTATTTTCTCTCTAATAAAGAAGATAAATAAGGGTGGATCAATGATTGAGAGTAGATTCTCATTTAACAGAAGAATTACCATTTCAGTGAGAGATGATTAAAGTCCTTCCTGGTCAGTTTTAATGGAGGCAACAATTATTTTCCATTAGGGATTATATCAGATGTGCTCAGAAAAAAATAGATTTGGTAGTTTGGTGTATCTATTTTGTACATCTGTATTTTTTCAAAGCTGTTTGAAACATGAACTTCTTGATTCAAGTAAAAAATGTGAAAATATTTGGTAAAAAAATTAATAAAATAATGAAATGATAAGTAACCATTCTGCACAATTATAAATGGTGATTATTTTCTTTTGTTTCGTTGTTCAATGCTTCACTTAAGAACGTACCCAAAATTGATCACCGGGGCCCCGAGTGGCCGAGTGGTCTAAAGTGCTGATCGCTACCGATCACTGCCATCTCACCTCTGTCTGCATGAGTTCGAGTCCAGGCTCGGCTAACGTGGGTACGTGAGAAAGCCTGCCAGTAGCTTCTTGTGGGTCGGTGGTTCTTCCCGGGGTTTTCCAGGGTTCTTCCTCCACCATTAATACTGGCCGCCATGTATATCCTATCTTGTGCTGAAAAATGGCATTAAACCCTATAACAACAACAACAACAACAACAACAAAATTGATCACCATTTATATTGTACACATTGCAAAACAGTATTGGACATTATCTAGATCATAGCTCGGCGTATTTTGGAAGCCATTTGAAATGAGAACCTTTCCAATTTTAACACTTCAAAATATGAGGTTAAAAATTATTACAAGATTTATAAAACAACCAAACAATAAACCTTAATTGTAAATGATCGATATGTTAATCTCTCATTAATTTATTTTTGTAAATAAAACTGGCACTATGGTATTTTTGATCATTTTTGCAAATATAAATCTTCTTAGTAAAACTCCTATGTATGAGAATTTAAAGGATTTTCCAAAAAAATAAAAAGTTCCATCTAAGAAAAAATATGCATTTAAATAATAATCTTACACCTAGATTATTTAAGAAAAATTAAAGGGTACAAAAAGTACATGAAATATACAGTATATTGTGCAGTAGTGTCTGTTGGGTTTTGTTGTGCTTTCTTAATAGTTTTCTGTGGAAGTTGAAGTTATAATGAGATTAGTCTTTGAAGACATGCCACGATCACATTAATATTAGGGGGACTGCTCTGATGGCCTAAATGGTTAGAGTGTATGCCTCGGATGTGGGAGGTCGCAGGTTCAAATCCAGGCAGAGTAATACCAAAATCTTATAAAATCGGTGCTCAGCATTAAGAGGTTAGTGTTAGGACTGGTTGGCCTGGTGTGAAGCTAATGTGACTGGGTGGGACATGATGCTTCATGTCTGTGGCATGATGCCCCAGCGCAAGACATCACTATAAACTGCCACATACTTATGAGACATGTCAAGCTTGTACCAATTATTCCTCACATGCAACGTATAGTGTTTGTCATCTGGTCTACAGCATGGAGAAAGGGTTTCAAGACTTGGAAATGACAGAATGTGATGTGTTGAGTCTACATCCTAAAACATCATCAAACTGTAATGGGGGTTGCCATGATAGTATATACACACAGATACACACACACACACACACACACACACACCCTCCAATGGAAAGTGATGCAAACAGTGCTAATGATGACTTACATCAGGCCAGCTTGAGTTAGAAAAAGAAGGGGTCATGGAATTGCCAACCTTGCATTCATCAAGGCATTGATGAAATCATAGATTAGGTGATCAGTGCAGTGACACAGATTGTGGGATCAGGTGCCTTTTGCCACATCGAGCTTCACAATTCTCCAGTGATGGCTGGGAACGGTTGGGAGACTTTCCTCCTCTGCATTAGGCAGCCCTGAGGGCACAGCCCCCCACCGAGCTTGGTCTTAGAGCCTGCAAGTGTGGGTTTGTAGGGTATGTTCAGTACCTTGAGAGTCCATTTGTCTATCCATCCAGGCTGTACCAGCTGGCAAGCTAGCCATTCAGGTTCTAAACTGAACATGAATCCGTCATTTTGTCGAACTATGCTGCATGGAGGCTGACTGTACCATGATAACGCATTATGCAGAGACCTGGTTAGCTAATCTGTCCTTATCTTCTCACATACCACCCTGGCAGTTACTGAGTCAACTGACCAGCAAGTAACCAGTCAATAACAGGGCTGCCCAGCCATCCAGGACCCCAGCACACCATCCAGCTGATTGGCTGGCTGACTTCTGCTATACAAACCAGCAAGATGAGTCATGGTATTTGATCAGGGATGAAGTCAGTCCTTGCTTCCAGGAATGTTCAACTGTGATTTAGACGCAATGCCCGAGGACAACTCACACTGAGTGCTTGGAAAACCTCAATGACGTAGCATACTCAAACTCCACAATGGAGCAGATAAAATTCACTTTAATAGCAGGTGGAGGAAATTTGATTTTTGAGTGTCTTACCTGCCAGTTACAAGTCAAGTCAATACAGTCAGAGCCTCAACCATCTTTGCATCTACTTCCTCAGTTGGCAAAGGTCAAGTAAATGTCCAGTAATCTGAGAGACAATGTACGGGATCTGGGCAACTCCAAAGCTTTCATTGCCAAATGCCAGCTACCATGGATAAAAATACTGAGGCAGTGAATATGACTAACCCGTTATTTGATAAGGTGGATAAGAATATCCTCCAAGTTCATTTTTGACCTATCTGTACATCCTTTTACTTGCCTGTATGCACATCCTGGCTAAAATCTTTCAGATTCCAAGGAACCAGTTTGATGCTCTGCTATTCAGTCTCAACATTAGCTCATGGGCGTTCACCAGGATTGTCAACTGTGCTGTCACTCTGTTCAGATTAAATTTGTTTTGGTGAAGGGCAAGAATTACCTTGTGTCCATTTCGAGTCAGGGTTTCAAGTTGATTGAGAAAAATCTGACTAAAGTCCATCCCAACATTTTGTCCGCCTGGGCATGGAATATTTAACCAACCTCAATCTTGTTTGCCTCTCTCAAGCATGCATGACATGAATCACTGAGCTTGTAGTCATTCTCTGATTGAACAGATTCTGCAACTCTTCAGTCTGCTCGGTGTGAAAGTGGATTTGATTCTTCTTGGCCAGTTTATATGCCCTGCACATTGGTACCCCATTTCCAGTCAACTCAACAGATCAACAAAGTATGATCTTGAACAAAATCATATCATTCCTGTGTCAGTGGCATAACAAATGATGGGTTTTGGTCAAAATTCCTCTTTAAAATCCCCGATCAGAGTTAAATTCTGATGCTTAAATTCATTTATTGGTGTGCATAACTTATTTAGATTGATGCTTTACTGAATTATGTATAAAGTCCAACACAACTCTTTTCCTAAGTCAGAATCCATGTATCCATAAGAGTGTAATAATTCACTGATATTTTTACAAACTAGTCATAGAAATATAGTTATATTACCAATCCACTGATGCCAGTTCATACATTTGGGGAGCCACCTGTTGCCCAGCTTCACCACAGTTGGCAGCAAATGGGTCCAAAAGATTTTCCTTTTCAAGTCAACCATCTAGACGAAAAGGCCATACTTGATGCATTTAATTTCAGGAAAATTCAACTATAAAGAAAGGTAATCCTCATTATTACAAATCATTGTTGGTGGTAGCTTGCCATCACAAATGTGGTTTGAAATCACCAGACCTATGTGTTCTGGTTTAGGACTTTCTTCTTTAGTACAAACAGATGAATATGACATTTAAAATCTGACATATCCCAAGTAGACTCATTGCTATGGCCAATTTATTGCTGAGAAGGGGTCAGACCTTTTACACAGAATGGTCAATTCATTTGATGTCTCAGCAGATCTGCACACTTTAGGTGACAGATTTGTTTGTGACAAAATGGAATCACAGACTTTCCATCTTCACAAACACGCTGGTATTGGTACCAAAAATAATGATTAAAATGAGGAGTCACAAATATACTTTGAACCTATAACCCTGGGTGAACAGTCTGTTCAATCTAGAGATGGTAGGCAATCCCAGGAAATTCTCCCTGGGACCCAAGTTGCTCAAACAAGCACAGTCACAGGTGTTTCATCCCTGCCAGGACAGGGTCATCCTTCACACCTGGTTCTTGTGAGGTGTGCCTTGCAAAGGCAAGTATATAAGCCTTCAGTCATGAGAGAGAATCACATGAGCTAGAAGGCCCTACATATTGAAGATAGGAGGGAGTGTCCCAGGTTAGCATGTACTGGTGCAATGTCAGCAGCATTTGTCCCATTGAGTGTCTTGATGACACAATTGGCAAATTTTGTTCCCAGACTTCTTGAATAGAGAAAAGTGAGCCCCAGTTTACTATCAAAGGCTACCACTACATGATCTCAAATATGATTGAGCTGATTGTGGTCATGATAAGGATCTATCTAGTCAAGTTTGACTTGAATAGGACAAATCTTGCACCATGTTTACTAAAGAGAATCTGTCCTGGGTTCTGACATGGATCAATTCAGATTCTAACCTTTAGTTAGAACCTTATTAAAAACATGTTTTCTAATGGCCAAGCTTCAGCATACAGGGTGAGCAAGTTCCATGGCCCAAAATATCTCCAGTTTAGATAAGATGGTTCCATTCCGATCAAATGGCTCATCATCCAAATGAAACAACCAGGTTTCATAGCAAAGAATGGTTTGCTGTCAGTGGGCAAAATTGTTATCCATCACCACTCCTTCTATCGATATGATGATAGAGGTGGCAAAGCAGGACTGTCCATGCACAAAGACATTATTTGAAATGTATGTTTGCATTATGGCAATACATTCAGCTTACTCTGAGATTTGACATCAGCTACACCTCATGAACATTTGCTCATCAGATCATAGGTACAAAAAAGCTGTTGACCTTTTTTAGGTGTTATTTGCACAATTTAGCTTTGCAGAGACAAGAAGTGAGTCAGGTTAGTCCATTGACTGAGACAAGAATTGAATCAGGTTGGTCCATTGGCTGAGACAAGAAGTGAATGAGGTTGGTCCATTGGCTAAAACTAGAATTTAATAGAGTAGCTCCAGCAGTGATCATTTAAAGTCAGCACAACCTTACCACAGGCAGGTGCTTTTGCTGGATTTGCTCAGAAATTTTACTATTTCAGTTTCCATTCTTTTAGCTGGGTACAATGATTAAGGCATATATGTCCATTGGTTGTGCTGGTTTCATGTTATGTGTGTTTTATGCTCTGTATTGCCTTCTTCAAAGGAAAAAGTATACTTTTAGTAAATTATATAACTTAGAAAATACTTACCCAATCACATTACTATTAAACCCTGAGTATGTGTCACTGAAACTATAACAGTAAACAACCACAGTTCATCTACTGGTGGTCAGGGGAGTTGATGGATCAGTTCCTTCCATTTGCATATGACATTGATGGGAAACAATATTTTTAGGTGGCTTTTCTCTTTTTGTGGATTTAAGAGGTAACGGAGCTTCTTCCCAGACATTAATATGATTGTATAAGTATTGAGAAAGATGATATCCTATTAACTCCAAATTGTTCTTTTTATGGTTGCTATGTAGCAGCATATATAAAAGAAATAGAGGGTGCTGATAAATTTTGAAAGCAAACTTTTAAATTCAAGCCATTTAATATTTTTGAAGGGCTTACATATTTCATTGTTCTGATTACATTTGTAAAACTTTAAAATTAAGCATAAAATATTTCATTCTTGGTTTCTTTTTAAAATGCATATGTTTGTGACATGAGACATCTTTCTCTGATTTCAGGGCAATGAACAAATGTTCCAGGCCTGTTTGTCTATTCTGACTGCTGAGCAAAGGGAGGCCCTCTCCACAGCTCTGGCATGAAATAAGCTTCAGTTCAAGAGTGACCAAAAGCCGTAACCATTAGCCATGCAGAAAAAGTCTATTTTACCTTGAATATAAACTGTTCATCCAAAATGTGATGGATGTAAAGAGGGAAAGTAGTTTATGCAAACAAAGAAAACCAAACAAACAACATCACCATCTTGTAGTGTGTTGACACTGTCTGCAAATCTATCATCAAAAGCAGCTGTAAATGCTGTTGTCATGCCAGTATATTCTGTAATGTCTCTTGAAAATTGATCTGATTCAGAATTGTTACTTGAAAGGCCAATATAGATTTGAGGTAAATATCATAGAGTTTCTCCTTTGAATACGTTCCCCAATTACATTATGTTAGGAATATTAGCCTGCCACCTCGCGAATCCAACCCTACTAAAGACGAAAATCGGCTTTTCCTGTCTATTTTTAGATAGACAAAGGGCAGTAGCTCTTGCCTATTACCTTCCCTTGATACCACCAGGTATTGCCAGATTTTTGCTTTGCTGTGTGCTGAGACACACACAGTGCAATAGCCTCCGACAATCCAGCCCTTTTTGTGTTACTATGGGCCCATCCAACATGCATTTTGCATTTATAGTGCAGATTTATCAGTCTACTGCAGGCTGTATGCTTTAGTTTGCAATTTCTGCCAATATTTTGAGAGATTTGTCATTTGTCAGGACTTCGGCTTGTAGGACCACTGTCCCACCATGCTATCATTGACCTTACTCAAGATCACTATGGGTTAGCGTACATTTGACTTTATTCGCTTGCTCTGTCCGCAACGGAGCTCTTATAGCAAAATTCTGATGTGCTGCTTGATAATTATGATTATTCATATTTCGTGCTGTTTTGATAGAATTATTATTAACCAAGCATTCAGCATAAGTTTTAAACAGGACCATAGGTTTCTGATATGACACTTCACTGATCTGTTAGTTGCGACAGTGTTTTTAGCGACCTAGTAATTTCAAATTATTACTAGTTTCAGCTTTAGTTTATGTGTTTTGTGTCATTTTAGCACATATAAATTAAACGTTCTACAGGCCACTTCAGAGCATGGAAGTTTACCATGACTCCTGTTTTGTTATATTATGTATACATTGTTTCTGATATACAGCATTTATAATATGTAGTATGGGCTGGATGATTTATACTATTAGCTAGTTAGTCACATACTAATTTGCTGATCTATGCTTTGTTTTCTCTCATCTTCTGTCATTTCAGGAGGAATGTTTACTACACGCATGACATGCATGTGCACAAAGATTGCCCTGTTTGGCATTGAAGGGAAGGAGCTAAATATGCAGTGTTTGGTTGGAAAACACATGCACTGCTCTACTTCATAAAGCGGCAAAGGGGAAAGAGAGACGGTCAAGGTCACAGCAGGATACCTCTGACTCAGTGGTAAGCCTTGTTGGGGTCACTGGAATCACCCCCCACCCCTGGCTAAAGTTCGTCATATGGAACCAACACATACCATTATGTCTGGGGATGGAGAGGATAAAGGATGGGACCATCCATAGCTGAATAAGATGCATCAATTGGTACGGCAGTCAAAGCCGCACTCTCTTCGATCTGAGCAAAACATTAGGGGAATGTTCCCCATTTTTAGGCAACCCAGATGGGGTAGGCCTCCACATATGTCATAGTATGGCCTTTGGGTCGGTAAGTCAGGGTACATGGGATTCACGATCGATCAGCTGGACCCAAATGATAATAATACTGCTGCACCGACATCAGCTGTCCAGCCAGTACCAGCAGTTGCCCTGACATTACCAGCAGTGCAGCCGTTCCAGCATGGAGACCTCTTGGCCAGAATGGGCCAACAACACAATGTTAAGATACGGAGATCTTATCATAGATCCATCCATCTAGCTGAGCAGTCAGCATAATATTATTTCACCAGCGATTTTGATGAGAAACCTACCTGTTCAGCCACGGCTTTGGAGCGGCCAGCACATGTGCGTGCCAGACTGACATATATACAGCAATGGTGCTGGAAAGGCAGGCAGTACTGGAAAGGTGATGCCGACAGTATGGAAAAGATCAGAGATACCAGCAGTGCTGGAAAGGCCTGCAGTGCAGGACTGACATATATGCAGCGACGATGCTGGAAGGGCCGGCAGTACTGGAAAGGCAATGCCAACAGTACTGAAAAGACCAGAGATACCAGCAGTGCTGGAAAGGCCAGCAGTGTGGTGATGCTGAAAGTGTCATTCCACCTCTCCGTCAAATGGGGCAAGTATACCGTTAGTCTCGATCTGACAGATGTATACTTCCAAATCCCTCTCCACCCCATCTATTGCTAGTTTCCATGTTCTGTTTGCCACACCGTTATCAACTCACCGTTCTTCCCTTCAGCCCTCATCAACTCTTGTTCTTTCACTCACACTAGGGATTCCGCTGTATCCCTGTTCCAGGCAGCAGACTCTACATCAACAGCAACTTACCTGGACAGCATCATAATGAAACACATGGTAATTTCTATCCTACTCCAAGGCAGAACAATCTCCCTTCTCTGCTAGATCATCTAGGCCTTTTCACAAACTGGGAAAATCAGACCTCCATACATCCTAGAATTTCATCCATTTGTGCACAGACTTTTAATCCAACCAGAATCTGGCACTTCCCCTTGTGTTCATGCTCCCAGAAGTGTCGAACTCGTCGAATCCATTTCCATCGAGACTTGGATTTCATCGGGAGAGTTCTTGCAACTCCTTGACTTTTATACGGCAGCAAACTTTACCCCGCTTGGCCGTCTCATTATGCAAGCCTTGCCAACACATTCGCACCCCATTTTATGTCCTCTTAATCAAGCAATCATGATCACACCCGAAATTCGATCATTTCCACATCAGTGGGGCAATCCAGGCTGGTTGACCTTTGGAATCCTGCTGAAGAACTCCAGGCAGAAATAACATGAAGTACTGCCACTAGTGCACATGGTGGGAGTACCTACCTGTTGCTGACCTTCACTGCTGTTAGCAACACCTGTAGGAATGGCCTCTACTCATCAATATCCTAGAGAGGAAGGCTGTCATCAATACCTTTCATTTCTGTAAAGATCAGTCCTGGGGCAAAACAGTCCTCTTTCAGTCTGACTGATGGTGACCTATATCAAACAGAGAGGTACTGGACTGCTTGTCCGGTGTTCTGATTTTGCATTTTGTACGTGGGTGCAACAATCTCCATATCAACATACAGTTCAGACACCTTCTGGCTGCATCAGTGGCTTCACTGAGAATCAATCCAGAAGGGGTATGCCCCAGAATGGCCTCTCCATCAATTGGATTCACACACTTCAAGGGCATCCAATGATCGACCACTTGATGAGGTGGAATCAACAGCAACCCACTTTCATCTCTCCAGTTACAGACACGGCAGCTTGGGCCATCAGATGCACTGTCAGCATATCTGGGAGGGATTTTGTGCCTCTGCCACCCCTTCTACGGTTCTACAATTACGGGGTCAGAATGGCAAGATGACTCAGATAGCCCCTGTTTGAGGGGATAAGCCCTGTATCACCGATCTATTTTTCCCAACGATAACACATCCAGGAAGATTCCAGCCAACCTGAATCGACCAACCTCTTTTACATGCTCAACTTTTACCAGGACAGCCTTGTGAGTCACACAATTCAGACCTCTATCCCTCAACTGGCTGACTTTCTCTAGCTCTGTTCTTGGAAGAGAAACAGTCGGACCACAATCACTACCAAAGGCTACTGCCCTATGATATTGGACACATTCCGGAATCATGACAACATGTTTGAGCGGGATAGAGACCTATCAGATCTTTTAGACAATATTGGTCTCCTTGACCAATATCCCTTATTTGTCTCCAAAGGGATCTAATCTGGTTTTTTAACATGGCTACTTTCGAACCCCTTTGAACTTTTTGCCAGCACATCGCTAAAGTCACTATCATACAGACCATATTTACTGATAGCTTTAGCTTCAGCATGCAGGGTAAGAGGGCTGCATCTCCCTCTATGTTCACTGGAATTCTCTTCAGTTCAGATCGGAGGGTTCAGTGGTTCTTACGATACCATCAGTATTCATAGCCCAGATCTGATTACTGCCTGTCAGTAGTCAACCAGTGTCCCTGCTCGCTTTCTTCCATAGCCAGGTTGAGAACAGCAGCCATGCAAGATTTTGTTCACGCTGTCAGGGATCTATGACCTCAGACATCATGGAAGATGTGACATTGGGCATGATAAAGATCTCTCAGCTCTTTTGGACAATTTTGATCTCCAGCAACCAAAATCCATAACATTGTTTCCAAAATGGAATTTATCTTGGGTTCTAACTTGGCTTAATTCAAGCAAGTTTGAACCTCCCATGCTTCGCAAAAGTTCCAATCGTACAAGACATACTTCCTGATAGCTTTAGCTTTCACATGCAGGATCAATGAGCTACATGCCCTTTCAGTCAACTTGAACTATCTCCTGTTCAGTTCGGATCATTCGGTAGTCTTCCATACACAACCAGGTCTAGTTGCCAAGAATCAGCTGCTGTCCATAGGCAACTGACGAGTCATCATTCATCCTCTCTTTTCCATAGATGAGTCTAGAGAGGCAGCCATGCAAGATCCCGTCTGCACCCCAAGCACTGCTTGATGCACAGAGACAAGTTGTGGAATGAGCAACATCTCTTCTCACATAGCTTACTGCTCTGAAGTTTCAAACAATCTCTGTGAGACTTGGAGTGAAATGATTCATTGATATATCGATGCATTGATACTTTTACTGGAATGATACACATATCGATACAAGAGGAGAATTGATACAAAATGATACTTACCATATATGTTATTTTAGTCTTCAGCAGTTACGAATAATTATTATTAATTTGCCTTTTTGTTCTTTAAATACAGAATTCATTTAAAAAAGCATTTGCTGTCCTAGGTACACAGTTTTATTAGTGAAACGAAAAAGACTATTGAGAATACTCGCTCGCCATCTGCAAATTCAAACAAAGTGACATGGTTCATAATCAGCCCCC
This sequence comes from Megalonaias nervosa, assembly GCA_016617855.1. Taxonomy (NCBI): domain Eukaryota; kingdom Metazoa; phylum Mollusca; class Bivalvia; order Unionida; family Unionidae; genus Megalonaias; species Megalonaias nervosa. The sequence continues at coordinate 63,517 of JAECUM010001552.1, forward strand.
ACCCCCAATTCCATGCTAATTATCTTAACCCAGCAGCATGTTAAGCGTAAAGGATACATTTCAAATGTGTTCCACATGCATATTGAATATAATGAAGTACTATACTCATCATTTAATAACCAGTTTAACACGAAATTTCTACATTGAATTTGATCTTGTCTACTTTGGTCGATTTGAAAGCTACACTACCGTTGTGTCACTCGGTGGAATATGTTATGTTCAAATCTTAGTGGTGGTTACTGCTTGTTCCGGTTGAGATTAAGCAATAACTACCAATCAGGAATCAGTGTAGCTTATTCCCTGCGTGACAGACAGGAAAGTACTTGCAAAGCAGCAGAGAAACTTTGCTCTGAAGTCATTGATATATATAAAGTACTTAAACAGAGATACTGTCAGGGTGTGTGATTGCATAAATCATACAAAATATGTACGAATTCACACACATGGAGAACAGTGATGCGTGAGAACTCCCGCAAATTAGTTGAAAGTCCCACATATGAAAATGTGCTCAACGAAGTAAACAATTTTTATTTAACCGTTCTTGTCATGACATTTTTTTCAGGTAGGCAACAGTTTACACATCTGGTCTCTTCAAGCATGACAAAAATGGTTGTTAAACTAAATTTTATTGGCACATTTTGTCCTGGAATAAGTGTTATGGCATAGTTTGAACCCTCCATGAAGGAAGTTGTACAAATACGTGTATAAAGTACGGGCCACCTAGAAAACCCAAAATGTCTGGATCCCGGTGTGTTTCATTACATTTTCGTTTGCCAAATACTGGCTGGTGATAGTGATGATGACAATAATTTTTAAAGTTATGAAGTATATTGGATTATTGGGGCTGGGAAAACATTAATGGAAATACCAGTGAGTGATTTTGAGCCTGAAAATGGTGTTAAATATGAGTCAAATGTACATTTGGATGGACAAAAATAGAGGGCATGACTTTCATTATTCCTTTCAGCGGTATTTCGAAATTAAATGTAGAAAGAGCAGAATACTGAACCAAATTAAAATACAGAAAATTTAAAAATAGAATGCAATTTTCATTGTTTTATCAATGAATTTTAGTCCTGCAAATCATATGCTACAAAACTATATATCCATATCAGGGTTAAGATAAACTGAATAAGTAAGGATGAAAATGATGAAATTAAGAAGTGAAGATGTTTGTTTGAATACCTTTGTCTGCACAAGCATTGGACTAAAAACCCTAATCTGGCATCATGGAACAGATAAGAAATCTGGCATAGTAGTCAATAAACTACTGATTCGAGAAGTAAGTTATGTGTTAGTGAAAAATCCTATTTTGGAGCAGATGTATCCAAATGGTAATATCTGTGAGCTCTGGAAAATTCTAAATAACAGCCGCAAAGATCAGTTTCCCAACATCTTCAGGCTGACAAAGCTAGCTATGCATATGCCCTTTCGGAAGGAAGCACAGAAAAATATTCATACACAGATAAGGAACAGAGTATGTTTAGAAATAATTAACAGATTAATATCTATACAACTAGAGATGACATCTTTGAAAGATTTTTATTTCAGTAGAGCTCTAAAATAGTGGAGTCTGAAGTGTTAGGTAAATACTGAACCATGACTGTTTCCTCCTCCCCCTCCTTTTCTACTCACCCCTTCTTTTGGTGACAAAGGGTGAAGTCCTTCTTAATATAAAATCCTGGCAGGATCTCTCCTTAAATTGTATATGGGGAACACATTTGGAATTTCTCTTTTTATACAGAAATATTGTAACCAGTAAATGAAGGTGCTGATAGAATAAATAAAATTACCACAGAATCAGCAAGGGGGCAGATTTCAAACAGCTGAAGTTTATCACCATCTGTATAATTTTTAAAAAATATAGAATAGGACTGGGTGTTGTCAATAGTCTTCCTTCTTCACTAACAAATACAAGTACCTGTGGCCGCAGCAATCTTTTGCATGTGCAGGAAGTACAATGTGATAGATTTTGTTGGTATTCATCCTCATTCCCATACCTAGATTTGTTCTAGGTGAGATTTTCTTTGAATAAGGAAACTGCTTTATTTGTTCTGTGTTGAAGATAACTTCGTAATGTCTTCCAAGTTTAAATTAGACATGACATTGGTAATAAGATGTTTTCCAAGCATTCATGCAGTGCAAAACAAAGGGCCTGTTGGCTAAAGTGAGTTAAATAGAACCACCATTAAATGGCCTAAAATGATGAATAAAACTTGCTGACGAGCAACAGGTAGTCTGTTCGAAAGTATTTTTGTTTTCTTGTCATCGATGAGAATTACTTAAAAATATATGATAACTATATCTTTATCTGTAATCTGCATACTGGAAATACAACCATTATGTCAACATACATAAAGTGGCAGCACCTACTTTTCAAAGATGGAAAGACCATCAAGTGTACCAACCTGTACCGTATCCCAGGCTGTGTATCATGAATCGTATTGAAATGTGGCACAGGTGTAATGTTTCACCCCTAGACAGAACACTGTATATCATGCTTCACGCCCTGTATTCCTGGCTGAAGGGGGTCATAAACTTGGTGTACTCTGACGTCTCCCCAGATCAGAGTAGCCTCATGTCTGCACCCACAAGCACTACTAGAGACACACACAGACAAGCATGTCATGCACAAATGTCGCTTCCTCCTGGTCAAGGCCAGAAAATGAGGCTTCACCCCTCAAGCCCTTGCTTCGTGGTTGAAGTGGGTTATATGCTCAGAGTCGCTTTATGAGGATTACTGCTCACAAGATATAGCCATTTCTGCGAGCCTCGCTTTCGAACACAATGTCTCAATCCGAGACATTATAGTAGCTGTTGGCTGGCATGCAGAGTCAACCTTCTCGAGTTTTTACCGCAGTGATTTAGCATCACAGAGACAAATGAGGGATCTGATAGGGCTGGTGGCTGCAGCACAGACAGCCACCAGTCCCAATTAAACCAATCAACACAACCCATTAGCTTCATTGGATTCACCAGTGAAAATTTGGTGGGTGAGAAGATCTCAACTTCATCTTCTCAGCCATATATATACAAGTCCCAGATCGAGAGATATCAGCCTGTGTTGCTTGGGTCGTTAGGAGAACGGGTTATCATTCACATGGGGAATCCAACCATTCATCCCCAGAAGGATACCCAAGGTAGAGGTCAGATGCTCAGCATCCCCTCCTCCTATTACTTATTCTCCTAACGTAATGTAATTATAGAACCTATTCGAAGGAGAAAGCAAATTTTTAAAGTAAATTATGTTTCCCCGAGAATACTTACCCATTCACATTACTTAAAAACCCTCCCAACCACTCCGCCATGTGAGCATCCATGTTAATGTCTCGCTCAACTAAAAACTGGTGACACCTGATAGTATCAAGGGGAGGTAATGGGCGAGAGTTACTGCCCTTTGTCTAAAAATAGACAGGATAAGACAATTTTTGTCTATAGTAGTGCTGGATTCATGAGGTAGCATGCTAATATTCCTAACATAATGTGATTGAGTAAGTATTCTCAGAGAAACAATTTACTTAAAAAATTTTCTTTCTCAGCTATAATGATTAAATTTGAGAACTTTAGCACACTAAATGCTTTATAATTTTAACGAACCCCTAAAGTTCTGACAATTTATGTGAAAATGCATACAAATTCTCTAATGCCTGACTGCACTAATTTATGGCTGTGTTTGACAGAGAATACTATACACTGTACTTGGATCTTTAAGACTTTGATGACACATTTGCAGGGAAATAAAACCTAGGAGCTTTTCTATAATTACTGTGAAATTGGTACACTATCTACATCTTAAAATTGATTCACTATGACTGAGAAACTGAAAAATATTAGACTCAAATGAAGCCAACATGGCAAACTGTCCTCATTGTCAGTATCCATCTTTGATGCATATATTAAACCCCTACTGGTGTTAGCAAAGTCTAAAATGATGTTTCACTTTTGCAACAGCAGCAATTATTTTAGTGTGAAGTCTCCAGAATTTTTTTAAAATGTCATTGGTTAGTATGCTGGGCTTACAACCAAAGGAACTTGGGTTTAAATCCTACCATTGGATTAGCTGTTGCTATGGGGTGCACCTGACAAGGCATTTTGGTACAATTGTCCTCTCACTAATGATACAACATAGAATGGTTTAGAGGTGATGCACTGTTCTACAGAACCTTTTTCATATTGTACAGTAAAGATACATCATAGAATGGTTTAGAGGTGATGAACTGTTCTGCAGAACTCTTTTCATATTGTACAGTAAAGATGCATCATAGAATGGTTTAGAGGTGAGGAACTGTTCTAGAGATCCCTTTTCATACTGTACAGTATAGATACATCATAGAATGGTTTAGAGGTGATGAACTGTTCTACAGAACCCTTTTCATACTGTACAGTATAGATACATCATAGAATGGTTTAGAGGTGATGAACTGTTCTTCAGAGCCCTTTTCATATTGTACAGTATGGATACATTATAGAATGGTTTCAAGGTGACACTGTTCTACAGAACCCTTATGATATTATAGTCAACTCGAAAACACAAAACACTCTTAGAAATAAAGTTGGGTTCAATTTTAAGATTATTTAGAAGCTGATTAACTTTTTGGTACATTTTTTGGTCAGTTTATTTTTGGTTTCAGTGCAGTGTTTTTAATATATTATTGGCTTTATCATACAGAGGAGATGGGTCCTGAGTGCCTTACACAAGGACATAATGAGGCAGCTGACTGACAACACCCTTGGTTTAAGGGTTTGGCTCCCTAACAGTTAGACTGCTCTGGCTTTCTTTAACTGGTCAGAAAAAAGTTTCTCTTTAAGCCCATTTTTCTCCTCACAGTTCATGACAGGATTCTGCACAGAATTTAGTGTGACAGTCAAGCTCTACACCAATTATTGTTGTAAATTTTTGGAAATGTGGTTGGAGTAAATTTTATCAAGCAAATCGAATTTTTATGTTCACATAATGTTATAAAGAGTGTATGAAAAATTCATGTCTTGAAGATTTTCTCTGCAATTGGTTTTTAAGAATGTCTCTTGTGTGTAATGTATAGGATCATACTGATCATTTTTATGTTACTTGACAAGAAAAGTATCAATGAAATGATGCAGATAGGCAAAAAAAGGTCTTCTAACTTCTCAAACTAATAACATCCATTCAAGTAACAGATTTGGAAAATGATCATATTGGATAGTGGCAATACATCAGAAGGCAACACAAACATTCTCATAGAACATTTACTATTTACAAAGAAGCAATTATAAATAGAAAAAATTACAAAGAAATAATAGTAGACAAATTAATTTTCAAGCTGAAAATAATCCAAGGCAAAAGATTAAATTTTCTTGAAGAAATTGTGGAACAAATATTTTAATGAAGTGTGACAGTTGAATCAATTTATCGTTTAACTGTTTTCAAGTTGATTCATTAACCTAATTTATGTTTGTACTTAAAATGCATATTTTCCCAAAGTTCCGAATTTTCACTGACAAAGACATAGGAAAAGTATCAGCAACTAGTTTTGTGTGTTAATAATCAGTACCATGAAAATTTTATTGGTTCCCCAATTTTAAATGAAATATGTTTGACTTAAGATAAGTGGTGAGTTACAACTTTTGCAGCTTGAAATCAAAAATCTTGTTTATTTTTTTTAGAAGTTAATATAATGCCAAAAATGAAAGCCCCAGTTGGCCAATTGGTCACTTGGCTTTACAGATCACGTACATCTGACCTCTTCATCAGTTCAGGTCTCATCTTTGCTGCTGTGGGTATGTGAGAAAGCCTGCCATTTGCTTCCTGTAGGTCAATGGTTTTTCCCAGAACCTTCCCTGGTTCTTCCTCCACCAAATGTACTGGTCACGATATAGAGCCTATCTTGTGCCAAAAAATGGGGTTAAATATGCAGTGTGGGGCTTAATCATATTCCAAAATTCTTATAAAATAATGTGTACATCTTGTATAACAAAATAAAAATAGGAGGGGCCTGGTTAATAAAAAGAGTTTCAAAAGAAAAAAATATTGTAATTCTTCCTTTCTTTTCAGTTTAGATAATTTGGGAGAGATGTTCTTCATCACCAAAGCAAGGAAACTAAATTTACAAGTTTCATAACTTCATTGGAAGTAACTTGAACAGTTTTACAAGAGATGTTTTGCAGTGGATTTGCTATTTAAAGAATGAATTAAAAAGTACTCATGGTCATCATCTGAAACAAATAGACCTGAAATAATATATTTTTCCTGTGCAAGTGGATATAGAATAACTGTGATAAAATTTAATTGTGGGATGTGACATAAAAGTTTAAGATAAAACATGTTCATGAGAATGAAAGGTGCTGCGTGGTCTATTTACTTCTCAAAATGTGATGTGTCAATGAGATGAAATCATTCACAATATGAAGATGTGCATTATTGCTGCAAGAAATGTGCATATATCTGTGAGTTACCTCATTTTGGTTCCTTGATGCTAGCTTTCATATAGATCTGAATTTGGCGCCTTTATTTTAAATGCATGAATCCAAACTTTGCTTCATGAATAAAAATTGCTGAGATTGAAGTAGTGGGATAAAATACATTAACGGGAAAGTTAAGTTATATGTCTTGCTACAAATAAGTTTATGCTGCATATGCCACTGTTGTGATTTATATTTGTTCTATAGTACTTACGGTCTTATCCTTCTTTTTGCTGTGAAGATTAATTGGTTTTATGTCTTGTGCAAGATTTTGGAGTATAGAATCTGCATGCTGTATATAATGTTGACCTGTCAAATGCTAGTTCAAGGTTTGTTTATTAAATGCACATCTTGTCCAATTAAGCTAAACACCAGGTTATGCAAAGCAAAATCTTACACTCTCATTTAATCAAACTTTTATAATCTAAGTTGCATACTTATAAGGTGTTGGAAAAGAGAATAACAGTAATATTTTGAGATGTTGTAATGTTATATTGGTAGTATTAAATTGATCACATGTATTATTCTTGAAAGAAAACTTGTAAATGTCTGTACAGCCGCTTAATCTCAATGAAGAAAATTTTAAATCCAGTCCTAGTTGTGTCAGTCTTACTATTGTCTTTTTTTTTTTTTTATGCCCCTTTCCTATTCATCTTTTAGACAAAGGGAAGAAATCAACCAGATTTTGATACTTCCAGAGTTCCTCCCCTTGCCACCATTAGGTGCCCATCTATATGTTATTCAGTTTAAGCTTTCAGTGCATATAATCAACATCAAATCACATGACCTCTCATTATCCATTAGAATCATCATTAGTTCACCCTTCCGAATGTAAAGTCTGCACAGTATTGCTAATTAAGTTTACTTAAAGACATCGGTAAGTTTTTTTGTTTTTTTTTTTAAGTTTCACAGGCAGGTATTCATATTATGGAACATTTTATGACATTGTCTCCAACCTTGCAGTCGTATGTGGTATTGTTAACACTCACTGTTTCATTAGTCCAAGTTTCCTCTGACCCTTGCCACACCATTTTTTATATTTGGACACTTATGTTTGGATGTAGGGTCAGAGTCCATTCCCTATCGAAAAGTTGGAATTCGCTGACACCATTTGGTGTCGGCATAGGGTAGCCGCTTACTAAACGGCCTAGCAAACTTTAACGACCTTTCATCGAGATATACCTGCATGAAATCGATAGGAATATGGTTTATTTTCTCAGATGTTGCGGGTATAGCATTCGTTATATCTTTAATCCGCTGACAGACTAGCCGAAACTATAGCGTTGATGAAATTTGACCTTAAACGCGCCATTTGCATTCCGAGTCATATGACTACACAAATCTCGCGACCCACATGTCAGTGACTTCAGAGTCCAAATAGTCATGTGATATCAACATTTAACCATTTCTAATGTTTCTGTAGGAAAATAAATGAACATGTAAATGAAAGTCACGTAATATTTATAGAAAAATAAAAAAAACAAAAACTTCCAAAAATATTTATTCTGGAAACAACGACCAGAAATCTGTAAATGTTGCAGGAGCTTGAAATAAACGGATTCAACAAGCGGAGAGCACAGGTCAACGCAGTAGTCACGTGATACCAACAAAATACATCGCTGACACGTGCTTAGTACTTGATGAATCTGGTTGTCTCCACCTTGCTGCGATACCGACAGGTTTCTAGTCGTTGTTCTCAGAATATATATGTTGAGAATTAAGTGTGCATTATATTTATGTACAAGTATTACGTGACTTTTAATTAATATTTTCGAATTCTATGTACAACAACTTTCGAAATGGTTTATTGTTGATATCACGTGACTGTTGCACCTCTGATGTTATTGACATGTCGGTTGCTAGATTTGTGTAGTCATGTGACTCGAATGCAAATGGGGAGTTCCAGGTCAAATTTCATCAACGCTATAGTTGCATCTCGTCTCTCAGCGGATTAAGGATACAACGAATGCTACACTCACTATTTCTGGGATCTTTTCTATTAAGAAAGATGGAAACAATAGGCATAACACTTCATGGTGTTTAAAGGCAATATTAAGTACCAGAAAAGGCCGTTGAATTTATGCATGTTGGAAGTACAGTGCTGGAACATGGACTGGCTATGGCTGTGTGAGAGGTGTGTTGGCAACCATGCATCAAAGAATCATAAAGAGAGCATAAAACAGAGCAAGGAGACATTTTAATAAAGTTATTTGTGAGCTTCAGTTCAGGTTAAATCTGTTTAGAATTTAGTTTTATTGGTGTAACGACAAACACGAATATCACAAGAAAAAACTATTTAGAAAGAGGGCAGATAACACAGCACGAATATGACACATTGGTTGCACTGTATACAATAAGGCTTTTAAATTGCTTCCAATACCCAGGTGACCTTTGCAATGAGTGCGAGTTTCAGCGCCCTACCAAATTAGCAGACAGGAGACAAAACCTGGGCCAGAGACTGACAAACAGTAGATCAAGCTACCAGTAGTACCCAGACCAGAATTCAAAAATTATGTTCATCAACCCCACTCAAACGTAGGCAGAGGCCTATTACAGTACCATGCCGTATTGGCATGCTATAATCACTGCCGGATTTTGTAGAGTGTATGGGTAGAGTCAATATCGTTGTGAAACACTATTGTGTCTGAAAATCAGTAGCTTTGGACGACTTAGCATTTCTTAATCGTCTGACCCATTAGGTGCGGTCCGTCTGACCTGTTGGGTCTGTCTGTTGACTTCGGGGTGAGGTGGGGACCAGTGGTATACTAATTAAAACACTAAGTCATTGTAATCTACTGTTTATATCCAAAATACACAATAGTTCTGTCCACCTCTCCAAATTCTACACTAATATTTATCTACATTGGTTCTCACTATATTTATCCACTCAGAATATCTATCACTCCATTATGTCTTTTAGGTATCCCTTCTCTGAACTCCCCCTCTTGTATATCTCAATCTGATTCTTATTTCCAACTACATCTTATCTCTGCCGTCCCTTTTTCTTTCCCTGCCCTCCTTCTGCTTTGTGTCCTTCTGATTTCTACCCCACACTATATCTTGTATCTATATACACATCGTAATCCCACACCCGTTCCCCACATTCAGAATATGGTTGGCTAACCATTACTAGATGAATGACAGCTCCCCCCCCCCCAGATCATACCATAACTAAATGGTGCTGAAACAGCAGGAATATGACCCAGTTATCCAGATATGTCATGATGCTGACCCGTTTACCTAGATTTGTCAAAGCCTTCCTGAAACCCAAAAACTTAACTGCTATTGATATGTTCTCACACCCAACTTATATTAGTTTCTATGAAGGTGACCTAGTTACCCAGATTTATCATTGCTTCCCTCACAGTTGTCTCTGAAATTCCCATATTCACACACCCAACATATTACTAGTTATAAACCTGATATTGGTATTGCTATATAATTTAGTTTTCCCACACTAAAAATCATTTTGTCATATGTACTAAGAATCCCTTTGGTCATAATACTTTGGTACCTAGGGTGCATGCTATCCATTTAAGGGAGCTCATCAAACTTTGTAAGCCTAAAGTTTAGCCTCGTTATGATGGCACAGCTTTAGAAAGCCGTTCCTAGCCTAGAAAACGTTTATAATAAAGAAGCTGAAATGAGAACCAAAAACAAGTGATGACCTGGTTTGCTATTAACACCGCAGTCGTTATGCACAGCAATGACCTTGAGCAGCTTGTTGGTCATGCTGTCATACTGAAGCAGATTGAAAATTACATATGCGAGGGGTCTGGCAGGGTATTTGTCCAGTGTGAAGTTCTTGACATCCGTGTGTCACAGTACCACCCATTTTGAGGCCAAAGATACATTCCAATGCCAAAACGATAAAATTGACCAGCCAAGAATTTACCATTAGCAATTTGTGAACTTTGCTTTACAGGTAACAACTGTCCTGTCAAGGTCATTGATATTGCCAAGTTAGAGTGACACAGTGGAACTATTGTGGTTAGTGTCCTTGGTTGGAAAATGGCCTCTACATAATAGTGTGGCAGTCGGACCACTCACTGCCTATTAGCTGCTTTTCCAACACGGCAGGCGCTCGGAAAAAGTGAAGCGATTGATGGAATGGCAAAAAGAGCCACTATGTCTGAGTAAAATACATAAACCGCATGGCACACAACCACAGCAGAATTATGCACATCACGCACATTTACTGCTAGTGCCTCCACATCTTAAGCCAGGTCCACCTATTGGAATGCCTGACTAAAGATGGATTTGTTATTGGCGAAAACTCACAGTACGTGTTCTTAGCGAAGGAAGGTAAGAACATAATAGTCTTTGAGAAGCACCAACGCCAGATGCGTTTTCCTTGCATCATCAATGCAGACTTTGAAGCGCTCGACGTTCCCGTGGAAGGCCCTTCCGATAGTCCATAGAAACGGAGCATGTAGAAAATCGTTAACGTTGTTTTATGCATCTTTTGCCATATGGTCGTCCACTGTAATAGAGGTTCCAAGCAGCCAGTGTGTCTTGGTTATAATGATATCACCACTTACATTCAGAGCCTCGAGCATGAGCTGGAAGAGATCTGTGGAGTTAACAGAAATCCAGCAGCGATGGTGTTGAGCAAAGACGACTGATAGACTTTTAAGACTGCCAATGGCTGCCACGTCTGCGGCAAGAAATTTCCCCACGACCATGTTCGAAACCACTACCATATTACAGGAAAATACCGAGGAGCCACCCGTTAAAGCATGCATTTTCCAGCAGTACATCTATATAGAAAATAAAAAAGATGCCTGTTATGATTCATACTCTGCCTGGCTACAAGGGCTACCTGATTATGGAAACCATTGGAACAGCGTCGTTTTATGACATCAGGATATTCCAAATAACACGGAAAACTACATAACGTTCTCACTTCTGCAACTGTAGTTAATAGCCTCCAGATTATGAACAGCAGTCCGGAACAGCAGACTGCCAAAGACGCGTTTCTATCAACAGCACAGCTTTCAGAAGGCGTAATGATGGGTGTTGATATTTGCCTATTAATCCGGAATGATGATCCCCATGTGTCATCCCACTGATTGGGAAGATTCCAATGTTCCAGATGATGAAACTTTGTTTTCCAACCACACCGGCTATTTTCATATAGATAATGGTATTAAAACTCGGCTGCAAGAACTCCAAAAAGGAGACATAACAACAGTTTGAAATTATTTCCGGAACGTGATGGTTGGTAACATTTTTATGTAAACATAATGGCCTAAAATTAATTCCCATCTATACAGACTATAAGATGACAGATGACTTATAAATGGTTACGACGGATAAAGATTACATCTGTCTTGACCATAAGGACGCAGGGAATACTGTTTTGTACGCCATTCCCTATCTACAATATCCGTAATCACCTTAAAATGTATTAATATCCGGACAGTAAAGTCATGACGAGCGGTTAACAAAAAGACAACACAAAGACGAGAAGAATTATCGTTTGACACGAGGGTGTTTCCAGATGATGAGCTACTCTCTGCAGCGGGATCAGAGGACATCAAAGAAGCAGCAGCACAAGAACCTCAAAGCCTCCCATTGGAAGAAATCATTGGTCTTGACACGACGCTTCTAGGGATGCGTGGCGAGTTTATAAATAACTTTTCGAAGCTTGCAGAGCTCGATAACCACATTACAGAGGACAATAGCAAAAGCTGACCCGGATGGAAAACTTCACGAACCTGTCCAATGTGGAAAGAGAAAGGATGAGCCAAGAGATGCGAGATCGCATTAAAAACATACAAGGCGAACGCGGGCCACGGCTTGAGTATATCGGCCTGTTCACCTCAACCAAATAAACACAGCCGAGAATATCTTTGATGCAAATACAGTACCCTGCTGCAAGTTATGTTTGTAAGTTGTGAGCAATATGGGGACATGCGTCCTGTCTCCTATGGAAGACTGCAATGACGCAGATTACGAGACGGTGGCATCCATGCGCATTCGACACGTATTTTAGATGAAAAACAACCAGTTAATATACTGTAGTTCACAATTGCCCTTGAAATTAAGGCGTCACACCGACATCTTTACGTGTTCGTGGTTCTGGCTTTGTTTGGTGGTGATGATACAAACGTCGCAAGACCGTCGCTTTTATTTAGCATTGACAGCCGCCTCGTGTGTCTGGGCGGTGACCGCTCCACAGGCGAAACGCCGTCGTACATAACAGAGGCTGACCTATCAAGTATATAACACAAGAAGAGCATGTGGCATCACCGCCAGCGTGGCTCGCAAAAGGCGCCCCTCCTTTTTCAAAGGAGGAGATTATATACTTAACGGCCAACAAAATCACGTCATTTTGGCCGAGTTAGTCAATAAATGCGTCCAGTTTGCATCTCCAAGATTCAACACAAGACTTCCAAAACGATGCTTTTTTCACGCTCAGCAACGATAATGACTCGGTATCACCCTCCCTGGCTGTGATATTTACAGCATTAAACTCCACAGGGGTCAGGATCAAGGTTTATGGGCATCGATTGAAATAAGTACAAATGGGGTCTTAGTGGCAATAATGGTGTTCCGGATAGCGCCGCACTCGAAAGCCGTACAGCTAGTTTTGCGTCTGTGTTGGTCGTCAGAGACACCATCAGGCGTGGGGTCTAAACGTCAATGCACAGCCAACGGAATTTCAACTATAACTATCCTTTCGTCTGTTGTTTTTCACGAATGTGGCAAGTAATCAAAATTCGCAGAACTTAAAATAAGAGCCACGCATATAGCGAAAAACAAACTTTTAGCGGATCAGCTAGACGAAGAATGTTGAATCATTGTTGCCAGCTGAAATCAGTAAAACAAAAATGCAAAACACTGATGGAAGAGTATCTACGCCAACATCAGGTTGACAGGCCCCGTTCACATTAAAACGGTACGAGATATAAGGTAGATGGACATTGAGCAGTGGGACCACCCACAGCACCCTTAAACAACCCGTGGTCACTTGGGGGGTAATTGAGCTTTTGTTGTAGCAGAATCAAAATCCAACATAGTGAGCGCAAGCGCTGGGTGTGTGTGTGGGGGGGGGGGGGTACTAATGGGATAGTGACATCGTGGTATTTGGGGTTTGGGAATGAAAAGAAAATAAACAATAACATTTCCTTCAGGGTGTTTAACACCCTGTAACTTGGCTAACCAGACAAAAAATCAACGTGAAAAAGGGTTGGTCACATGATAGTGACCGACAGGGAAAACACAATCACAAACCCTGTGGACAGAACATACGCTGATTGTGACTCTTGGCTAGCGTGCTGGCGGGCCTATTTGGTGATGACCGTGCCATTTCCGGATCTAAAGAGAACAAGGAAACATATTTTCTTACATTACATCGTCTTGCCAGTACACCACGGCGATCGATTTTAGGTGTAACCCACGTAATAGTTTGAACAGCCCCAACTCCAGCCAAACCAAACTTAAATATCACGCTCCTCATAAAACAGTTATAATTTCGCTATACACAAAACTCCGTGATCCACATGATTTTCGCCTGAAAAGGATCTGCGAACTTGAAGCCAAGTTGCATGCTGAAATCGATGACCGGCGACAGCTCTACAAAATGTGTCAGCGAGTGGTTAATGTGCTTTACAAATCAGTATTACGCTTGGTAGCTACTGCCACATGAGTTATAGGAGTCGGTAATTTTTTTGCCTTGGTCGCCACTCTCATCACTGCTTTTGAGACCGTGGTTTGTAAACTTGGATTTGACTGTACTTGTTGGCAAACTTATTTCCATGCGTCTAAAAAAGCATAATGAAGTCTGCATTTTTGTAGGATGTAAATTAAGAACTATCGCGGCGTCTTAAGTGCTTCATGACAATGCGGTATCAGAGGACAAGTTCATACTAATCCTCAATAAATAAGAAAAATACATGCATTCCAAACAGAGCAGATTCGATCGAACGAAAGGAGCATGATTCAGTCATTATCAGTGATGTCGCGAAAGAAAAAAAAAACGACAGTCTGCGTAAGTGTCGAAGAACGCGAAGCAATCATGAACAAAAGTTGCTGCATAAATGTAAACTGTGTGGTGTCCGTCGGAAGGATAGAAAACAGCCTAAACAAATTGTAGGACTTTGTACCTTCAATCGGCTTCATATCTCTTAAAGGCGTGTAAAAATATGTTCAGTTGAACACGAGCATCGATCAGTAGTCATATACACAGATCAGGTCATGGTTACATTGACCTTAACGGTTTGATCTCACAATCAGCAGGCTCCATTATTTTCTGTGAAATTTCTTTAAGTTACTTGGGGAAAACTCTAGTTATTTATTGCGTTGAAACTACAACCTACTTGCATGGGCTGACAGACATAAACATGGGGATAAAAATGGAAATCAATGTTATTTGCTTTTTTTTCTTCAAATTTCCCAGATTCATTTGTTGAAAAATTAAATGTTTTGAAGGTTGGAATTTGTTTTTAGTTTATCTTATTGAGAGTCTAGCTTGAACTTTAACCTTCATATTATAAATACGAAAAATTACTCTAGTTTCCTATGCACTTTCCGAGTGCTTGAGTTTCCCATGCCATGCCAAAAGTTTGAGTGCTAAAGTGTTCCATGCAAATTCGAAATCTGAGTATGCGGCTGACGTCACAAACCATGTGTTAAATTGGCCCGATAGTTAACAACTATTTTTTTTAAGCGCAACATTTTTTCTATGCATGCTGACATTAAGCGTCGCTAATGCAACGCCTGATGAAATAATTATTCAGACAAGTATTTGATCTCACCAAAGCTTGTGAACTTACGAACGCTTTAGATACGGCATAGTTGTCCGTAAGTTTGACAGAAAAGAAGTGCATACATATAAGTGTGTCCACTTAATTCTGAAAGCCCATATAGAAATGTTGAAAAATAATGGCCATATTTTAAACATGTGTATAATGGTCATATTTTAAACATGTGTATAAATCCATGAGTGAATGGCACTGTATAAGACGGTCGCATGTTTATCATTCTTCAATGTCGGAACTAGTAGGGCATGGTTGACTTTGAAGATTATTGACCAACATGTCTCAATGACTTTTACATTTCATTAAGGTATGCTGTCTGGAACTAAATTGAACTGCATAAACCATTATTTTCTTATTATACTTACCACGAACTTTAGACCACAGAATTTATCGGGTACTTTATTACCTTAAATGCAAACTATCCAAAGTTTAGCCGAGGAAGTTAAGTCAGGAATAAAAGTTATTTTGCAAAGCCCATTTCGTTTGAGCTCTCCTTACCCCAAAATCAATGGACCTCTTGCATACCATGAGTGCTAGACCTCTACAAAATCCTGTCAAGGTACGTGGCATAGAAGTAAATTTACTATGCAAAATCATTTTTCTTCTTTCAGTTACAGTGACCTTGATCTTTGATCTTTTGACCCCAGCAATTAAAAGGCATCTTTCTTGCGCCAAGTGCAAGACATCCACAATGCTTAATTGAAGTCTGCTGAGCATAACTCAGGTCGTTATGCAAAAACTATTTTTCTTCTTTAGTAACCTTGACCATTTTACTTCTGAACCCCAAATCAGTAGGCTTCTTTCTTACCAATTGTGCAAGGATCCACGTACTTTGGTGAAGGTAACTTAGTGTCCTTTACCTTTTATCGTTTCACCCGGAAGTCAATATGTTTATTTATTACCCCAAGTGCAGCCATCTACATTTCGTCTAGGATTGTGATGAAGAACAAATGTTGTGGAGGAAAAAAATCAAAGTTCAGTTAATGTAACACTGACCTTATGACCTTTTGACCCCACGATCGAGAAGCCTTGTTTCTTATTCAAATTGCAAGTTATCTACACAGTTTGATCCAGGTCATTGATGTAGGCCAAATGTTTTTGTGTGGAAAAGCGTTTCTTTCTTCAGTCACAGTGACCTTGATCTTTGCTTTTTCGACCCCGAAATTAGTAGCCTCTTTCTATACCTCAAGTATCTCTCCACAACGTTTGGCAAAGGTATATACTATAAAACTGAAGTTATAATGAAGAAAAGGAAATATTAACGGACAGGTGGACAGACACGATCAGCGCAGTACTCTCCCGCCATAATGGATGCATATCAAAAGAGAATTTATACGTGTACATGTTTATTTTAAATGTTTTACTACATTTCTATACATATGAACAGAATTTTCAAGAATTGATATATAGTCTTTTTTATTCTTTAAAGATCGTCTTTGCTGTTGAATGGCACATCAAAACATGAAAGACTAAAAGAGTGCCGAGGCAATGGGAATATAGTACTCCGCTAAACGAAGCATAACAGCAAGCGACCCGGGCTGATCTTGGCATGATTCAAACCCACGACCTTTGGATTGTGCGTCTGTGATGCTAATTTCTAATTTATATTTTTTAAATAAAGAAATTAGCAAGATAACATTCCAATGATTATTTAGTTTGTTGATTTCTTTGGCCATACTGATAACTAGACATTAATAAAAGTAGATTCCTGGTCAGATCTGAATAGAATGAATATAACTGTAGAATAGCTACAGCAAGTACATTGCAGATATAAACGAAAACAGCTTTAGAGTTTATGGCACGGTTTATTTGTGGCTTGTGTAGAAATATATTACATCAATGGAAAATATTATAGAAAGTATAAATATTTAAATTATTATTTTATTTTAAAAAACAACATAAAATAATTATTGTGACATCATGACCAGCACAATCCATAATGACTCCATATTCATTTGTAATTGTCTTCAGTACATACATGTGTTATAGATTCTGCATATTTGAGAATACTTAAAAATGCCAGCTACATTCAATAAAGGTGACAGACTCGGCCATTATCCTTGTGAAATTACCGATTTTACACAGTTCAAACTTGCTGAAATATTATAGGTTTTTTTTTTTTTTTTGGTTTTTTTTTGTGAATTGTTTCATTGTTGGTTAAAAGGTTAATAGAACGGTATGGAAAGGTATAGTCTTTCACCTCACGAATGAGCCATTTTACTGTCGAGAAACAAAAAGACAAAACAAACAAACAAAAACAAAAAGACCAAGGCACATGACATCGCGGTAGAGTCATGAATAAATATACAATAGGTTTGATGCGTTAGATTGTTCTTTCGTTCCTTGACTACAAAAATATTTTTTCAACGTCGCAAACACGGCGACTTCTTAATAAGTCGAATGGCAATCTAGTGGTATGACCAATGTATTGCATCTCTCCGACTCCTGGTGTTTGGTATCGCTTTTAGTTTCACATGGTCGCCATTTGTATCTATAATCAAGTGCGCGTAAATGTTAAAGTGAACCATTTACATAACGTACCAAATCATGTACAAGAACACAAGTGCAAATAGCGACCTAACGAAACTGAAAACGATACCAAACATCCGTAGTCGAAGCAGAAACAATATAGTGATGACGCCACCGCCAGGGAATATGAGTGTCATCCAGTAACTTCCGATGAATAAGCTTGACTGATCAACTATGCCACATCTGGGGAACTTTCTAGAATCAAGCATTTAAATTCTCTGATGTGACTTCCGGGGAATCAGCCTAACTTTAACGGCAGTCGAGGCTCGAAGAATAAGTCTTGTTTTGACCTGTAACGGCGTCTCGTCGAGTAATTCCGTTTTATAGTTACGGTATAGCTGTAAAGAAGAAATTAAAATGGTTCTAACAAAATTCTAACAAAAGCAACAACATGAAACAATTTGTTTCCGAGGTGATAGACACAGACGGATGGAAGCAATACTAATATTGGTACTAATATATAGCGCATATGTACATACTCTTAATAACACAGGAAAAGAAGAAATAAGTATGGTTTGTGTTTCGAGTCCATAAACTCATCATCACTACCATATGATATTACAATCGTTTTAATGATAATGTAATTCCTTGCTACTGTTGTTTTCATTTGCAATAGCTTTGATGACACCAAACATTCCCGGTGACCAGCTAGGAGATAGGTTCCAGAGTCCACACTGGCAGAACATGGAACCCAAAGATGTAAGGAAACAGAAAGATGCAATGCAGTTATGTTTGCTGTGTAAGAAGGGATGGGGAAATAGTATGGAATTGATCCGAATGTTGCAGAGATAATGTAATGATTAGAATCCGTATTCCTGAACTTGAATCGAAAGTAAGCTATTACATGCTGTTTTCTGGCCATTTGTTTAAGTAGATATTCTTTTTCCTAGCATTATCGAGCACTGATGACTAGCTACGAATATCACGCTGAATTATTCAGCAAACAAATAAGACTTCCACAAAAATAGTTGTATTTGCAAATGAAGGTGTAAAATTTGAGGAATTGCCAATAACAGTTATAAATGTTAAACATCGATTATAACACCTTCTCGGGATACATTTCTCACCAATGTACTAGTCTGAAAAACTTACCAAAGCTACCAGTATGTTGACATCAAGCTCAGCAAATCGTCTCCCTAGATCACGAAGGAAATAACAAAAATAGTCATACGTCAAGGCAAAATAGGACAAGAAAATGAAATTGCATCGATAAAATCTGGTTTTAAAATTATATTCTGTCGTTATTATAGAATGTAAAATATACACTGAAGTGATATAATACCAATTATAACCATATTTACTTTTTACATCAAATGTTTATTGAACTACCTTTATTCTGGTCACGTTTATTTAAATCTTTCTGTTGTTATTGAAGTTAATAAAGTTGCTTTTTATTGTTCTTGTTTTCATTGTTCATTTTAGACATCATACTCGTAATTCCTTATCCTTGGGAAAAAATGTAAGCCATAAAAATGCATCTCGTTTTGACGCAGAATCTCTAAACTTTATCTTATAATTTTCTATTCTCAAAATCTTGTGCCTTTCCGCCGATTCCGTACGCAATTAGTCCTTATATTTTGCGCTTCGTAATTGTCATTACTGAACTGCGCCCAAGATGACTTTGGCATACGATGCCAGACTGTTCCACCTCGCTGCCAATGGTATTTAAAGTAAACTTTCAATTGATTTTTTTTACGAAAAGATTTGCACATACAAATTACAGCGCTAGATCTGTTGTTTCAAGTCTTAAAATTTATATATTTTCCGCTACTTTTCGATAAATCCTTGTAAAATGAAGCAAATGAAGAACACGATTTGAGAATCTTAAATAAGTTTGTAGAACTTGTGGTATAACCCTATTGCATTATCATTTATGCGATAAAATATAAGCTGACGTTTATGCGCGTTTGAGGTAGAAATCAACTTTCAGTGGGAATCGAGTTTCAAGAAACTCGAGTCATCTGGGTAGCAGTTTGTCCCATTATTTGCTTACCAATGCACATGCGCGGTCCCACTCCAAAAGGGAAGTAAACGAAAGGTGGATGTTCCATTTTTCCGCTTATATTCCTTATCCACCTCTCAGGTGCAAACCGTTCCGCATCCAAGTAAATAGAGTCCATCCGAGCCAATGCGTACAAGGGTACTATTACATAAGTCTGAAAAAGTTTATTCAACAGAAAAGATTTTCCTCGTTGTATCTATATATACTATGCTGACACTGTACACAGGATAATTCCAATAAACTGTGTACACAGTATAATACCCATAAATGTGTACAGAGTATAATGCCCATAAACTCTATACACAATATAATACCCATACATTGTGTACACAGCATAGTACCCATAAACTGTATGCACAGTATAATACCGATAAACTGTATACACGGTATAATACCCATAAACTGTATACACAGTATAATACCCATAAACTGTATACACAGTATAATACCCATAAACTGTATACACAGTATAATACCCATAAACTGTGTACACAGTATAATACCCAAAAACTGTATACACAGTATAATTCCCATAAACTGTGTACACAGTATAATAGCTATAAACTGTGTACACAGTATAATACCCATAAACTGTGTATACCGTATAATAGCTATAAACTGTGTACACAGTATAATAGCTATAAACTGTGTACACAGTATAATACCCATAAAAGTGTTCTTATCCTAATAGGAGCTCTTACTTGACTCTTAAAATTTGTTATTTATTTCATCATCATCATCATCATCATCATCATTGTGCTTATTATCATCATTACCTCCTCATTTTCCTTATAGAATAATTGACCAAATCCTGTATTTAACATTTCAAGAATAAACAGTTTGCTAGGAGTGCAATCAAAATTTCTGGAATATTTGAAAGCAATAATGGTCATACTGGATCTTTTTAATAGCAATTAAAAATTGTCTCAAACTTTGCCAGAGTTCGCAAAAGAAGAAATCATTCAACGGGTTTTTCGAATTTAATTTTATGTAGGTATAAATGGGCAATCATGATTTTGTTCAAACAGTCAAAATCTGATTGTAGGAAATAACCCTTCAGTACAGTCAGAAAACTCCGAATATGAATGTTAGGTGTTTGCCTTTAAATAAATACATGATGTCATTTGTAACTTATTGATGATATACATACTATATAACCCACCAACCCCCAAAGAAAAAATCTCGGTCATATTTTCTCATACAAATGTAGTAATATCATACAAATGCAGTAATATACACTTATTATATGCTCAATTTTGTCTCCGCTGACTTGATATTGTCAGACTTGTGCAGTATTTTACGACACTGAACACCTTCATATTGTAAGCAAGTGAACGACACGTGTGCCTTAAGATAGTATGGTGTATTCGGAACTACTTTATAAACAAACCATGTACACTCGTGCAGTAAACGCTTTAGGTTTTGGTTGATTAAATTTGTTTGTGAATAAACTAAAGCAGATGTTTGGTCCATTTGAAAATATAGATGATAAAGTTAACGATGTGGTCGAGTTCACTGAGTCCGAAACGAAACTTTCAAAGAAGCAAACGAGTGAACATGATATTCACAATGTCAACAATAAACGTGAGAGACGCAGTAATTGAAAATAACGTTCTGATCATTGAAACAGTTATTTAGGAGAATATTCATCTCTTTTCGCAAATTGAATGGTTTAGACTATGACGAGTGCTCTCTAGGGTCTAAAAAATATACCATAGGAAGCATATTGAGGCAATGGGCTATCGCATATCTATCGGAGACGTACCCTTTTGCAATTCTGTCAAAATACGAGATTCGAGAGAAATGAAACTGAAGCTTTTGGTAAGAAACTAAGAGCCTCAGAGACAATAAGCCAAGACGACGAAAAAGTATTATTTCTGCTGGGTAAATGGAGTGTGTCACACAACAGCTGCTTTTCAGTTTTCCCCGTGTAACTATTTTGATACAGTGTTAGGCTAGCGATAGAAGACAAACTGTATGATACAGGTCACAGCTGGGGTCCCTCCAACAGCGAGAAGCAAGTAACAGGGCATAAACATGTTTTCTTTAGCTGGTAATAAGAATGATAATAAATATACTTACATTTATGCATCTTGAATTTCCTCAAATTGTACTGTTTTAGTTATTTCTTCAGATCCAACTAACATGTCGTGCGAAACCTGATATACACAGAAGCTGTACTGAAATTTTGAGTAGCCTACATTTCCAGAGCTGAAATTCATTCTCCTTACTGCACTGAATTGACCCAATAATCCAGTCCCTCATAATCAGAAAAGCAGAATTGAGTTGGATCAGCATAGAAACAAAATCCATGCGTAACATGACTCTAAATTTCAATTTTAAGTAGACCAAAACGTCAATTCTTTTTTAAACTGATGTAGAACGCGCGACTAAGTTAAAACGTCTCTGGGTGGGACTATGTGCGTATGAATACTGTTATTGTCTATTCATGAATCTACGGTTGTGAATTTATTTTGGAATAAAGCATACATTCAACTATATTGTTTCTGGTAATGGATTTTATTATTGAGCCTTAGGTAACTAAACAAACTGAGCATATAATTAAAAAGGTTACTGCATTTGCATGGGAAAATACGAACTCGTTTTTTTCTGAAAAATTCTGTACTCCACAAGGTCGTGCAGTATTTGGCAGAAACACTCGTTCATATTTTCCCATGCAAATGCAGTATACTATAAATATCGCAGGGTCATTTTTCATATCGCATAGTAATGTCGCCATAGTCTTTGAGGAGACGTACAACGTTACCATTTTAGGGCCATAAGTTGAAATAGCATTTTGTGCAAATCAGAAACAAATTCAACTAATTTTTTTCCACGTCGGTAACTATGAGGCTCTGGGCAATGGTACAGGTTTATTGGATCCGTACAGGATGGATAAGACGCTCCCGCCCCCACGAGTCTCCCAACTATGGGTAAAATAGTGTGATGATAACACAGCATCACTGGGCGGAAGTCTTCCTCGATGAAGTCGACGGTCAGGGCGGAATGGCTCCAAGATCAGCTCAACGACCATGTGCTCAGGGCCAGGGCATGCCACATTATATCAGTGGGTTTCGGCTGTGGTCATCCAATCTGGAGAGGGATGGGCTCCGCCAGGCTGTATCTTGCCCTTGACACGCCACATGAAGACAACTAACAATTCTTCCATACCGGATCGGTCGCAGCGCGGATCAACAATGACCACTGCACACCCGGACGGAGGTGACAAGTGTGCTGCTGGTGCCCCCACTATCAAGATCCGTGGGAAAGACAACATTATCATCGGTACATGGAACGTAAGAACACTGAGGGCTGTGGGAAAGTTGAAAGTTGAAAGAACTTACACATGAGTTGGAGAAGTACAACCGGAACATTATTGGTCTCTCCGAAGTGCGCTGGAACAACTTTGGCGAAATAACAACAGATGAAGGGCAAAAGCTCTACTTCAGCGGAAGAGGGGACAATCATAATCATGGCGTTGGATTTCTTGCCCACAAGGGCATTGTGAAATGCATTATAATTTGCTGGCCAGTCTCAAGCAGCCTCATTACCATCCGCCTGAGAGCGACTTCCTTCAACATCACAATCATACAGGCCTACGCACCCACATCTAACTATGATGACAACGAATTGGAGAATTTTTATAACCAACTGCAAGATGTCATTGACAACTCACCCAAGAAGGACATTCTGTTTGTACAAGGAGACTGGAATTCGAAGGTGGGAGTTGATTCACAGACAAACTGGCAAAGCAGTTGTGGACCGTTCTGCAATGCAGAAACAAATGAAAGAGGACTCAGGCTCTTGGAGTTTGCTGTCTACAACAGTCTTGTGCTAGCCAACACATTCAGCCCTCACAAAGCATCTAGAAGATGGACCTGGCACAGTCCAGATGGACAACATAACAACCAGATTGACTACATCTTGGTGAAAAAATGTTCTGCACAGGACTGAATATCGCCAGAAGATGAAGTTTTCCAGGAGCACATATTGGAAGTGACCATGATGTATTAATGACAACGTTTCGTCTCCACCTGAAAATGATCAAAAAGCCAAACCAACCAAGAATCGGATTTGACCTTGAAAAATGTAAAGATCCAAAAGTTGCAGAAGTAGTAAGGTAAAATGAGGTTTCTGGCTCAAGACCCCTTTCTCCGCTCCCAACCAACTCCAAACAAATACAATTTCCCACGCCAGGGACCCACCCGCCCCGGCCAAAATTTTTTTTCTCAGCGTGATGACAAGGTTTCTGGCTCAAGTTTATTTCGCTGATTATTGTATTATTGTTAGTTAAAATTTTATACCTATTTGTTAGACAAAATTTCATACCGGCAGGGGTTGGAAGTTTAGACCTCATCAACAATTATCAATGTTTCAACTGTAGGTATTAAAAATATTTCATCATCATGATAATAAAGACTAAACTTTATTCTACCGCTTACACAACGACGAGACTCAAATAAATCTTTTATCTGTGGTTTAAGAGGATATTTTTTCTCGATAAAATATACCTTTGATCGATCGAGAGCAATGGTAAGTTTAGCATATTTTTGTTGACTAATCGGATCATGAAATTTATTAAATCCCTTTGATAATTCACGGCTCAATTTTTCAAGATAATTAAAATACTCGCTGTTATCACATCTGATAAGCGAAAGTTTTAGCTTGTCACGAGCAAAGCCGTTACCACTAAAACATATTTCTGATGTTTCATTGTTAATTTCAACTGTCAACTGTTTACCGCCTATCATTAGATATTTGATCTTGCTATTATAGTTATGTGTCACTGTCAGATTTTCAAACATTATTTCTAAAGTTTACACAAAATTTCATACCCTAGTCGGAAAATATAATATCGAGTATAGATCTGTCATCGCGACAGTACCCAAGAGCAACCGTATCTACTCCATTTTCGCAATAACGTTTATCATCAAAATTACTTAGCCCACGCTTGATAATAACATCTGTTTCAAGTTTATGATGATTTATTCGAATAGCCATTGTTCTTATAAAACTAACACCTCCGTCAAGTGCATATTTATAATCATCAAATTCCATAAACTTTTTAACAAAATCGCGAGGCAAACCTTTTGCTTTTTTTGTTATTTTATTAATGTCTAACAATACGGCGTACATTTTACTTCGCAGTCCAATAAAATATTTGATGATGCTCGAGTTCATTTCATCCTTCAACTTACCAATACACTTTTTATTTGTATCATCATAAAATTTACTATCGCGAGGATAATCGGAGAGATCAAACAGATATCGGCTATTGTAAATATCCTGATAGACGTCCTCACATTCGATTTCATAAACAAGCGAGTCAGTATCAGTAAACAATAATCTACTTGACGGCCACTGCTTCTTAACAAAATTGTAATGAAAATCGTATACGAGCGACTTCGACAAATCAAGTACAGAAGCTCCAACGTAAATCGGTTTATCTAGTTTTAAATTTTTTTTCTTCTTTGTATCGCGACAAGATCTTCATTAAAAATTTTCATACTGACAAAATCATCATCTGACACAAGCTTGTTCCTGCGGTTGACATCATTAACTAGCTCGATGTTTACTCGCTTTCTAATATTTTCCATTGTCTTACCAAAAACGGAGCTGGTCATAAGCTTAAAGAAGTTTTTTCAAAATCGGTTTTCGCTACGGCTCTACTCGAAGTGTTTAAGTTAATATAACCTCTCATCCAAAGCGACTGATTAAACTTTAACACTCTATGATCTTTCCTCAGCACAAAGCCAGCATCTACCGCTTGTTTTAAAACTTTGTAATGCAAAACATAATTTCTCTTGTCAAGTAAATTTGGTTCTAACTTTTTTACCATAGAATTTTGTCTTGGTGATGCTATTGCTTGTTGCTCTTCAGATAACAAACTATAATCTATTATCATTGATGCCGCACAAAAAGAATAATCGTTGTGTAAATCGTGTAACGAAATAGGATAATCGAGATCAACTTCAACGAAATACGAAACATCGTCAGGTATCTTTTTTCTGTTTCCGCTAGAAATTGGTCAGTCGTAATCCAATGAAATACATCAAATGGCATTGGTTCTGACATCGAATAACCGTACAAATTATTAAAATCGAGATAAACGATATACTTCGATGGAAGCTCAGGATTATACTTTTTCATATACTTATTGTTTGCTTCCGCATACTTTTTTTGTTGTCACGCTAATACCGCCTCGGATACCTTTCTCAATAAAATTAAACATGTCAACGTCAGTCAGTAATTCCAACTTCACTTTACTAAACTTTAGCAGAGCATCCCAAGATAAACCGGGGACAGAGTAATACCAACAAGGATCGAGTCCATAATTATTATAAC
This sequence comes from Megalonaias nervosa, assembly GCA_016617855.1. Taxonomy (NCBI): domain Eukaryota; kingdom Metazoa; phylum Mollusca; class Bivalvia; order Unionida; family Unionidae; genus Megalonaias; species Megalonaias nervosa. Next base: position 89,596 of record JAECUM010001552.1, read on the forward strand.
TCACTTTTCTAAAGCTTTCAAATACGTCCGCCAGCAATAACAAACCAGTTTTCAAATACAAATCATGATTATCGCCAAACGTCTTGCAATCGAATTCTTTCCAAGTGTCTTGTGCATATTTATACTCGTCATCAGTTATATTTTCCTTTTCTAGTTGCGAATAAAATTTATCTTTTTCAGGTAGAGAAGATTCATCAAATTTACTCGAATCGTCGAGATACTCGTACGGAAACACTCCTTTTTTGTCAATAGATTAAATTATCTCTAAAACAATCTTGTAAGTTATAGAACTCGCTACCAGCCATTGCAGCATTATTTACAAGATCTTCTAACGATACTAACGTAAACTGTAGGCTGTCGATAAAACGCAACTTACCTAAATATACTTTTCAAAATTATTTGGGATACATTTGATTACGTTATCGAGTTTTAAACGAAACATTATTTCAGGATCACCAAAAGCTTCTACGATAATGTGACTATCGTATCCTAGGAAGTGGTGAAGAACAACTGGAATAAACTCTGGAGTATGAAATTTTAGATTGCACTTGTCATGAGTCGCTCCACGATATTGCCCGGTCAAATGACAATGATCACGTACTTTTTCATTACCAGGCGAGTCAAAGGCTTTTTCACAAATATGAAAACATTTTGCTTGCTCGTGATCAGATTCTTGTTGAGCTGTTAATTTTATCATTGGAGTTGTTTTTCTTAAACGATTAAATATATCATCAACTTCGTTAATCAACTGCTTGAGAAGCCAAACAGCTGGATCCTTACCACAATATAATTTAATCGACTTGGATAAACTCGAATTAGTACAACAAGCTACTTTACACGCTACTCCGCATGGAATATGATTTTGAATTTTTCTTGTACTCGATTGGTTAGGATTATTTTCTACTCCAAGCACAGGCTGGAGTAAACATTTGAAGTCGGCGTATATAACGAAAGGAATTTTTAGTTTATGCTTATGATTGACAAACTGTCATAAATTATTATCTTTCGACGGCATTGTTATTCGTTGTACATTATTACAGTACTGTAGATGCTTTTGTAATTTTTCATTGTCTGAGCAACCGTGCAAACAACGATAACAGAAGTACTTTTTATTTGTATATTTGTTATACTGTCTACCAATAAGTCGGTTAAAGTTTTTGATCCAAACCTAATGATTTTTATAAACAGGCAAGTTTATTGTCGATTGTGAAGCTTTTTCTGAAATATACCTTGGATAAACATTTTCACGCTCGTCAAGACCAAATATATTAACTGATATATTATTTTGCTTTTCAAACTTTGGTATTTGATTTTCTGCAACTGGAAAGTCAATTCCAGTAAAATTTAATTTTGATACCTGTCTAAAATACTTGTCAACGCGATCAGCATTTTTTCTGCTGGAAATATTGCAGAAAGAATAGCCCACTGGAAACATCTGTTATCAAAGTTTTTTATGTTTATGCAACATTTTTTATTTTTTATTTTTTGTGGTAGGTCAAAATACCCACCGTTACCGCGTAATACGTTATATTTTATTGTGTGAAATAAAATTTTAGCAATCATCTCAAACTTCCAGCCCGAACCTAATTCGGTAAATTCTTCTATTTTTTTCCAAATGTCCTGGTGTATTTCATCAGCCAGTGATGAAAGATCAGTTCCAAACAAAGCACGTTTTGATTTTGCGTTGATGAAAGGGTCTGCAATTTCCTCGTCAGTCCCAAGTAGCTTTGAAAATATAACGTGATATTGCACTAGTATTTTCAAACCCTTATGTTTTTCAAGTTCACGTTTTACAGTTGGTTCTAACAAATGATAAAGATTCGTTGCAGTGAAATTTACTAAAACGATTTGTTTATCAAACCGATAGCTGTTGTCAAATCCTATAAGGCTCTTTTTAGCTATATCACGTAACTTCAGCATTGTTATATAATGTAATATTATATCTCTAATTGATTGTTCGATCGATATCACTGCGCATGCGCTAGTTGAACAATCAATTAGAGATATAACATATTTATAGTATAATGGCACAAAATCTGACAAGCGCAAGCGAGCAAGAGTACTATTATGTTCACCCAAAGTACAACTCGTACGCGGGAAATATGTTAGGGTTGGTGATACACGTCAAATACGGACAACCATTTGGTATTGCAACACCTGCTGGAATGACGATAAGTGTTAGAGGAGATAATACTGAGAAAGTAGAAATGTTTAGGAAAGATTTTATTTATACGTTATTTTGTGGAGACATACCAGCTGGACAACGAGTATATCATGTCAACGGTGTGGTTACTGATGATAACATTGAAAACTTGTCTTTACAAAACGAATTTCAACCTCACCCCGTATTTGATTTTTACGAGGCAAATGATAATGGAATTATTCGAAATATCCAAAGGAAAAAAAAGTTGTTGGTTTTATGAGCAACTGCGGTTATCTTAAAATAACTGACAGAGGAGCACTAACTGATCAAGTTGGTTATTATAGTTATCTTTTAGTTTACGAAACATTTAACGGACCTATACATAATGATTTAGTGATAGACCACGTCAACGGTGTTAAAACAGACAATCGTTTAGTGAATCTCGAACTTGTCACGCCAAAAAGAAAATAGCAGACGAGGACGAGGTTGTAATGGGTCAAATTTCAGATGTCCTGCTAAACCTATAATATCAGATAACATTAGTACAGATGAGGAACTAAAATTTCCTTCAATAACAGCTGCTGCAAGACACTAAAAGATAAATCCGGCAACAATAAAATTTGTCGCAGATGGAATAGCAATATCAGCAACATCGATGTCAACATTCGATAGAATCATCTTTAGATATAATGATTAATAATATTTTCTAGCTCGTTTTTAGTTAAGCAATTGTGAGCAAACGCAATAACGTCATCTTTATCAAATTTCAACGTGGTAAACGTACTGTTATTAAGTTTATGTTTTTTCTGCCGCTGTTAGCAGAATCTTATCAGAATCACCTTGCATAACAATAACGTCAGCAGAATAAGAACTATATCCTGACAAACATTTTCGCACTGCTTCGGTAATTCTCCATAATTTAATATATTAACTTTTTGATGATATTTTATCTCGTTAGTCATCTTATTATTATAAATTAGATAAAAATATATTATAATATGGACTTGATGCAGCGACTTGCTAATATAATCGCAGACGATACTTTTACAGCAGGAGATGCTATAGTCGCAGATAAACACGACTCGTTTGATTACACAGAGGATGACATTTTATTTAACAACGATGATGAACAAAACAAGATTGTAGGTGTAGTTGATAAAAAAATTACAGCAGACCGACAACTGGTCGATATAATGTAACATATCATATCACAAAGAAAAGTTTGAAATTTAATTTTTCAGTAGATGCAAATCAGTCGTTTTGGCGGCTGATAAAACCGTTTTTAAACATTAGAATTCCAGACCGACAGAAAAATATAAAATTCGATTTATATTTGTCAAGATATTTAACCTAATGACAATCTCTGACGATCGCAGACAATATCTAATATCGTTATGTGAGCCAATAAAATGTAAATCTGTCAAACGTAAGTACGAGGAAATCTATAAAAACATTATTTCATAATTTGTTTGGTTGGTATCCAACTATTAAATTTATCGCTATAACCGCGCCACTTGACAAGGCTTTTATTAGCACACTTTTTAATTACTCGTTCGATAACGAAAATATCTTGTTCAGTTTCTTTGTAATTCTTGTTCGTAAAAACTATTAATTACAGGCTCACCTGCTAGATCCTTCAGTGCATATGTTACAGGTATTGTCATTAAAACTTTATCAACTACAAATTCTTCTTCAGTCCAGTTTGGGTTAAATCCTTTCTCAAATACTTTTTTTTGTCAACGAAATTCTAACTCTATCGCAGACTTTAAATTTATGTCGCCGGTACATATTTTCATTTGCCAATATTGGATTTTTAATTGCGCCATTTGGTGACATTTTCCTTTCCTTGGCGGAAAGAGTTCGATGTTTTGTGTTATTGTATTTGTCAACAATTTGTGAAAGATCGTCAATATACCTGTTTGTGTTTTTAGCTGTCAAATGTTTATGTATCAGCTCGTTTAGTGTGCGATTAAATCTTTCAACGACGACGCTTTTCCCCTCATTTCCTGTAACATATTTTTTTAATGTTATTTTGTTCTAAAAACTGTTCGAATTTTTTATCAAAAAAACTCCGCTTCGTGATCAGTCCAAATTTTATTTGGTTTTCTTTCTGTACTTGTTATTATCTGTTTTAACGCATCAGTCATTGATGTTCCTGTTTTATCCGAAACGGGTATACTAAACGCGTATTTGCAAAAACGTCAATAACGTTAAACAAGTATTTCTTATTATCGTTAAATTTAGCAAGATTTGAGATATCTACTAAATCTATTGCCCAGATATCATCAGCGGCATTCGCGACAACCTTGCGTCTAGGAAACTTTTTTTTTTAGGTTTATGTAGCTCTGATGCAAGATCATCATACAATTCTTTTCCAAGACCTAACTTATATTTTGTTCCTATCATTCCTTGAACTAACCTTCTATCAAATCGTTCTCTCATATTTACAGGTTTCATTTCTTTAAGTTCATCTAGCATTACCTTATCACAGCCGTGCTTATCTTGTTCGTTATCACGGTAGCAGATATCGTGACGCATTGCTATTGCATCAACTTGATTATAAGGCTCTTGTCCAGGCAGTGGATTATCATTTTCATCTCGTTGTTTATCTAGCGGGTTATATGGTCCAGTGTATTTATGGCCTGGTAATGTCCAACCTCCTTTTGGTTTTGGTAATTTTCCAATAAACTTGTGGATGTCAATACCGCTGCCAATTACCTCACAGCGATTGCATGATTGACAGTATGTAATAATTTTATCTTGTTCGATACAAAGGTCTTTATCACAATCACAATTACATTTCATTTTATTTTATTTTTTAATCGTCGACAAAAATTTGTAGCAAAAAATTTATTTTAAATCTGAAAATAATTGATAAATTTTGACAAAATTGTTTTTTTAAATAATTTTTGGTTAAAAATCCTGGGGTCTTTTTTAAGGGAAAATGGTTAAAAATTAAAGAAAATCAGTCCGATTTCTTATTTTTTTTAGGGTCAAACCTCGAGGGATTTTATACTCGATTTTTAAGATTTTTTTTTAAATTTCGCAATCTCAGACAAAAAATCATCAAAATAAAAACAAAAAATAACAGACAAAAAATCATCAAAAAATCTTAAAACGACTAAAGTTTTTCACTCGAGGTTTGACCCTTAAAAAAAATAAGAAATCGGACCAAAAATTAAAACCAGTGGGTATTTACCATCGTCAATTAATCATCTACTAAAATAACTCCAGCTCCAGATGTCGATTTCAGAAACATACTTTTTTCTACAGCAAACAGCGCAAATGCTTTTTAACATCGTTCTATTACTTTCTGTTTTCTTCCGTTGTCTCATCCTTATTCTCTGTCTTAGTTTTACATTTGAGACAGTATGTTGACATTTTTATATTTGTAAGTTTAGATAAAATTAACTGCAATCTCATCATTTGCGTGAGAAGGTTGCTTGTCAAATTGCAAAATAAACTTTATAAAACCATGATCTCCAGAGTTTTCACTCCGAGACATCTGTCGGATAAATATAATGCAATAATAACCACAAGCGGATGTTCCAACCGGCTGTAGTTGATTAGGCAAGTAATTTATCTTTTTTAATTTTTTTTAAATATATTTTTTTATAAGATCATTCGGAGGAAGACCGAATGAATCGAAATAATTATTATCGTAGACAGCAACCCAGTGAGTGCCGGATCCATCATTGAAGTTTTGTTTATTTACAATACATGAACCACCTGCTGGTACATTATCTAATTCGTCCTCAGAATACACTCCACGAAATCCGACAATGTCATTCAATTTTTCAATTATATCAAAATTACTCAACGGCGTCTGGTGCCTGGTAGAGTCATTCCACGTCCTATCCCTAGCAGATTTGGAATTAGACTGCCTGCTAACAACGCTAAAAGTGGAGCGAAAGGAATAATTCCTCCTTGTTTTGTTTTTCTTGGCGCTCGCTAACGTTTTGTTGTTGTTTTCTTTTTTTATATAGGTTTTATCTCTTGTGCTTTCTTTCTTGCTGGCATTATTTTATTTATTGTTACATAAAACTAACGATAAATTTGTTTGATTCCGTCGCCTGATATCGCTTTTCTAGTTGCTCCAGATACTGCCCTTGACGCTGCTGCTAGTCCAAGTGTTCCTAGTACAGATAAATTTTTTGGCATTGCTCTAGCTATTACAGAAAATGCTGGTCCAAAAAATCCGCCTTGTTTTGCCATCGCTGTTATTTGTGCAACAGATAGTTTGAGAAGAAAGGGTTTTCCCCGATCGAGTTTATTGATTTGCTGTCGAGTTAAAATTATTTTCACTGCGGCGACTTTGTCAGTCTCCAGAGACTTTGTCTCTGGGGATATCATTAGAGAGACAGAATTACGTTTGGCAACAGCTACTGATAATTTTTTAATTTGGCCGGGCGTTAGGTATATTTCTCTGGTTGTGTATTCGGTTTTCATTTTATACTTTTTTGTCACACAATACTCAAACTTGGAGAGTCATCCTTCTCTTGGTTGTATCAATTGTCAAGAATCTATCACTGACAACTAGCGCATATACGTTATATTGTTCGGCTGGCAGTACGCCAAGCGTCCAAGTGACTTCAATATCAACAGTCGATCCAATAACTCGCTCGGAATATTTTGATATGTCAAAATAAAAGATAGGATACAGTGATTGAAATTCCTCTACTGATATATGAGACCCAGTGTCTGCGTCCTGATATTTTTGCATGGCCTCCATAAGGTACATGTACGGCCAAGATATGTTTTTTGTTTCATTGTCAGCAAAATTGCATTCGATTGCACATTCGGGATATTGTCTAGAATTTACTCTAACAAATATTCGTCTGACGTCTGGGTAATCAAATACGGAGTTGTTCATTTCTTGATCATTACGACGTGCCTGTCGTTGAAATACAACAAACAAATGTCGAGGTAATTGTTCGCTTGACGTTGTTGTAACACGCCAGGTGTAATCAGCTGCATTAGGAATTGCTGTTTGGTAAATTCTGTTTTGCTGAAAATATATTTTTTTCGTGTAAGCGGTCAATAATGATTCGAGTTCCATTGTTTTAGCTACAGACGGGACAACTCGTGGCATCCACAGCGCTAATCTTGTAATAGCAAACTGTCCTTCAGCCACACCAAAGGCGTGCACTATACATTCGTTTTGATCAGCTCGATCTAACATAAGTGTATGTTTTACTCCTCGAAAAACTTTGTTATACTCGCTGCAAAATCCAAATATTGTACTTAACGGAAGCATCATTGTTATTTGGCGAGATTCTGCGGCAAATGCTATTCGTTTGGCATATCCCTCGTTACATTGCTGTCGTCGTATCTTTATAACGGCTGATCTTATTGCGTCTGCAATATCACCAGCTGCATTACCAGCGGGATTGACGATTAGATTATTATTATCTGCAGCAGGAGCGCCAGCACCAGTGCGAAATTCGCTTCAAACAGCTGTTCCAAATGAGGTATCTTTAAACCACATCATATTTGAGGCCACTGATCTCGAATAATCATCGCTGAACGAGACGATATTTAGTATTGTACTCGCCATAGGCAAGTGCATTGAAATATCTTCCACAGTTTGAATGGCTAGTTGGTACCGTGCACTTTTAAATAAACTCCAACGGTTATTGACATGTGCAATTTCTGCACCAGCTGCAACATCACCGCCTATCTCAGTTAGTAATTGACCACGCACTTCTAATACCGCCTTGTGCGGCAACAGAAACACGTCCTCATCTCTTGTGTTAAAAGTTCTGACGCCAGCTTTATTTGGTTCGTTGAGTTTTCGTATAGATACTCAACGTACTCTAATTCTGTCACTGTGTCGTCGGTATCATGTTCTTCGGCAAGATCGAGATAATTTCTAACCGACATTATTTATTTTATAATCCACACAAAATTGTGTGGCACACAAATATTGCAGGAACTAAAAAGCAGCAGACGTTATTTCTCTTGTTTTCTTTACAAGTTTGCGTATTACCTCTTCATCACGTGGTGACTAATTGTTTTGTTGTAGCTATCATAGCTCGTTCTGTTTCTTTTGTTGGTGCAATATCTGATATTGCTCGTTTTATTTCCAATACTGAAAGCGTGCTACCTTTAATTTTGTCAGCGATCTTTTGTCCTACTGCGGTGCCACTGCGGTGCCAGCTGTGCTAGCAATAGCTTTACCTGCGTCAAGTGCAATTGGTGCTACATTACGCGCAATTCCTGGTATATTTTCAGCTATGTTTGTAAATATATTTCCCAAAAATCCACCTACAATTTTTCTTCTATAAACTTTTTTGTCTCATCTTGTTATTAAATTAGGTTTACCAAATTTACCCGACAACTAAGTTATTACGCTTACAATCACGAAGTGATCGCGAGTAGGTATAAATAGTACGTTACAATGTCATTGTTAAGATCTATTTGTCGACCTCATTGATCCGTTAGTTGCATTGTTATGCTGGTTATTTGATTTTCAGGAGTAATCGGATAGTATATTATTTGTCGAGGAGTAATTTGCATCAGTGACCCAGGCGGCACATCTAGCGAAAAACTATAGATAGTTTGACCTTGACTTACTAAAGCTGAATAAGACCCTGTTGCAATAGAGCAATTGATTACTGTTGTGTTCACTTGGGTTATGTTAACTGGCAGATCTCCATCATATGATACACTTTGTTCTGCAACACTGCCGTATTGTTGGTTTTTAAAACCTAATAATGATGCGATACTAGTCGCTGGTGAAAAATCGATTGTCAAATTATTTTTTAATGTGATTCTGGCTCGTAGCGTATTATGCGCCAGCTCCGTTCTTTGTTATCAGCTCTTTTATTACTTTGTTGAGATCAGTTACATTATACGCTCCCTGTGGTATTTTAACTGATACCCAAACACCAGAATTAAATGTAAAGTCGTCATTGACGTTTAATTTTACATTTGCCATAGAATGCCGTACCGTAGCAGAAATCAGTCCGATTTCGTACTGTTTATTCGCATCTAGTATTATTGGCGGATTATAGTGGACAGAAAAGTTTGCTCTGTCACTCGTTGTTTGTGACGAGTCGAGTAATAATGTTGTTGACATTTATATTAAAGTTGTTAGATAAGATCGCTGTGAAAAATTGGCAACTGATAACAGAGTTGGGTTTGAGGTAAGCGCATCAACACATTATCCTGAAAACTATCCTCATTACGCTTTCTCTTATAGACAAAAATGGACGACTAACGGAGAAGTTGAAAACTTTTGGATTAAAATTAAATGTCCCATTGCAGTTGCTATTTGGCAATTTGCTATTTGGCAATTTCATTTGCGAGGTCGATTAAACTCTAGTTTTGGGAGAATTTATAATTGGCGATTGGAAGTATCAAACGATGATATTAACTGGACAATATTGTATAGTACAGAAAACATGTATATTTCAACAACACAATATTTTACGATTCCGACTGCAAATACCGTTAACATGTACTCGTATTTTCGAATTTATGTTATCGAAGCTGAAATCCCATTTCCAGGATTGACAGCACTTCAAATATACACACTCGATGATCAAATTTAATCTAACATTGTAAAATAATGTCTGAACCACCAATTATAACCGTTGCAAGAGAAGTTTACGTTAATATTTTAAACCCCAACAAAGATGTTGGAATTAATACAGTAGCAGAAGTAATCCAAGGTATGAAAAAAGTTAGCATTATAACATTAAACAGTCCAACATTGGCAGAAAATGTTGTTAATTTGATTCGCGTTATGTATATGCGAGGACCACAATTAAAAGAAGCAATAAGAAACTTTGATATAATAAGCAGATACTGTCATCCTGATGATTGTCTAGAAGAACAAAACCAAGTTGAAACCCTACTAAAAAAATATTGCTCGAGTTTAATTCGAACTATAAAATTAATAATTGCAACAGGTTTGTTGCAAGCACGAGCTTATAGTGGAAAAGCGCTGGAAGAAAGACGAGTAAACAAAAATCACAGTCGTCTTGACAAACTAGCGGAAACTAAAATAATAATTTTTAAAAAAGGAGGAGTTATACGATAGTTTTTCAAAGCGAGACATTTTTAAATATCTCGGTATGTACTACCACGACAAGAAAACCTTAGTAAAAATCGTTGGCATGACAGTGGATGCGGAGTTAATTATTAAAGTGTACTCGAACGCAATTTTACCAATGATACGTAAAAACCAGAATTCGATCTGATTATTATTAATAAATCTCTAGAGATAATCAAAAATTTTGACAAGGAAATTGATAATTTCAGTGATGATGAGAGAGAAAAGTTTTTTGAAGAAGTCGAACAAACAAGGATGGAAGAAAAGATTGATTCTTATTACGACATAAGTGAAGAAGATGATGTTCCACTTCCATCGCTCCAACGCTCTAGACAATTGTCAATGCAAAATTATTACACTGAAGTTGAGAAAATACTCACGAAACCATACGAAAAATTAATGTTAAAAGTAGCTTATGTTATTGGTCTTCTCACAATTGAAGGAGATAGACTACGAAAAGTAATGCTAATAAATTTTCTAGTCGCATACGCAATTATCAGACAATATCTTGTACTAATATCTGTTACTTTGAATCAAATAAGGTTGGTACTTGGGTTTATTGATGAAACAGAAATAGAATACAGTAATTTGGTAAATAAAACAGATTTATATGAACGTGAAGTAGAAAGCACGTTTGATTCCTACAGTTGGTTAAAGAAAAATGAGGTTTTAACAGATGAACGATATCATGATACTTCATTAGATGTTTATGACAAGTACGGAGATTTTATAGCTGATCCTAACAATAATAAGATCCGTGAGTTCTTGATTCGATTGTTGGTGTTAGAGTTTTTAATATTGTATAAAAATTGTAAGCAAATATTGTATAATGAAAAAACAGATCATCGATTTCAATCATATTTCAAAGGAAATTCCAAAACAAGATGTAGACGCACTAATGCAATATTATAGATATTATCATAAAACTCTCTGGTGCGTAAAACAATGTTACAAGTATTATAGTAGAATACTTCGAGTAATATCATATTTACCACTGATAATAACCAGCTCTGGTATAATCTGAAGTGGCGCATCATTAAATCCGTTTTTGTTAATAATATCTGGTGTTGGTGTTTCTCTTGCAACAACGTTTAAAAAAACTGAGCCTCGACTTGAGACTAAAAGAATGCCTGCAAAACAGCAAGTATTACTTATAAAAAATTACTTGATCAGATACGATCTTATTTGCGAGGTATAAAATATGATATGGACGATTTATTACGCGAGTTTCTTATTACTGACAGTATGTTAACGGATATTCTACCAATGAGAGTTAACAAATATGAAAATAATTATCAAAAAATTATGGTGATGATAGGGTATGAAATTTTGTCTAAACTTTAGAAATAAAATAATCTCAAACAATACCTTTAATCCTCCCTAATCAATTTTATCTAACAATAATACAATAATTGACGAAATAAACTTGAGACAGAAACCTTATCATCGTTTTGAGGAGAAGAAAAAATTGTTGGCCGGGGCGGGTGGGTCCCTGGGGTGGGAATTTGTATTGTTTGGAGTTGGTTGGGACCTGGAATAGGGGTCTTGAGCCAGAAACCTCGTTTTACCTTCCTACTGCAGAAACCTTCCAGGCAATGATAGGTAGTAAATTTGCACCTTTGATAACCCTGGACAACCAAGACACCGACCTAGAGTCCTTAACAATCACATTCAACACAGCGGTGACTAGCACAGCTAGCGAGATCATTGGCAAATATCGTCGAACAAAGAAACATTGGATCACAACAGATGTCCTTGAACTATGCGTCAAAAGAAGAGAACTGAAGAAGGGGAAAAGAAATCATGAAGAATCTATAAAATACAGAGAGATAAACAAAATAATCAGGAAAAGCATGATAAAGGCAAAGGAATCCTGGATAGAAAGACAATGCTGCAAAATCGGAGACAGTCTGAGCAGAAATGACAACAAAATGGCATATCAGCTGGTGAAAGATCTCACAACCCATAAACAAGGGAAGACTACCACCATCCAAGACAAATCAACAAAATGCCTCACTGAACATCACGAGATCCTCAAGCGATGAACAGAATACTGCACAGAATTGTACAATCATAAGACCCAAGGAGATCCAGCAGTACAAAATTGCACTCAGGCAGAAGGAATTGATGACAACCCCATTCTTCGTGAAGAAGTAGAAATTGCAGTTAGGTCACTAAAGAAAGGAAAGTCAGCCGGTATTGACAACATACCAGCAGAGCCCACTCAAGCAGGAGGAGAAGAGATAGTCACAGTCCTAGCAACAATCTGCAACAAGGTGTGACAGACAGGAGAATGGCCCACCACATGGACTCAATCGTTGGTCATCGTGCTCCCCAAGAAAGGAAACCTAGAGCTATGCCAAAAACTACAGAAATATCAGTTTGATCAGTCACCCGAGCAAAGTCATGCTGAAGATAATTCTCAACAGACTAAAGCCTAAAGCAGAGAAAATTATTGTTGAAGAGCAGGCAGGCTTTTGAGCAGGAGGAGCACCGCAGAAAAAATCTTCAATCTCAGACTCCTTTGCGAGAAATACCTTCAGCATCAGCAGAATCGATACCACGTCTTTATAGATTTCAAAAAGGCCTTTAATAGGATATGGCATGCAGCCTTATGGGCAACTATGAGGAAGTACAACATCAGCTCAGACCTGGTGCAGGTTGTTGAGCACCTTATGACAAAGCCACCAGTGCTGTTCTCATCAATGGCATCAGAGGAGATTGGTTTCGAAGAACAGTTGGAGTCAGACAGGGATCTATACTGTCACCTACACTCTTCAACATTTTCCTGGAAAGGATCATGGAGGATGCTTTACATGATCACAAGGGCACTGTCAGCATCGGAGGAAGAACAATCACCAACCTTCGCTTCGCAGATGATATTGATGGTTCAGCAGGAGATGAAAAAGAACTGGCTGACTTGGTTGAGCGCCTCGACACAACCTCCACAGCATACGGTATGGAGATTAGCGCTGAAAAACCAAAATGATGACAAACTACACAAATTGCATCAGTGCAGAAATAAAGGTCAGTGGACAGAAGCTGGAGAGAGTCACAAGCTTCAAGTACTTGGGATCAATTATCACAGATGAGGGCTCCAAACCAGAACTACTTTGCAGGATTGCCTAGACAACAGCAATAACAAGGTTGAGACCAATATGGAAAGATACCAACATTGCTTTTGGTTCCAAAATAAGGCTGATGCGCTCGATTGTCATATCCATCTTTCTGTATGCTTGTGAAACATGGACGCTCACATCAGATCTACAAAGAAGGATTCGAACCTTCGAAATGAGATGCTACCGGAAGATCTTGGGCATCTCATACATTGACCATGTAACCAACGAAGAAGTCCATAACAGAATCCAACAAGCCATCGGATCCTATGAAGACCTCTCGACCACTAAAAAAAAAACGCAAACTGAAGTGGTACGGTCATGTCTCAAGATCATCTGGACTGGCAAAATCAATCTTGCAAGGCACAGTGCGCGGGTGCAGAAGAAGAGTCAGACAGAAAAAGAGGTGGGAAGACAACATTAAGGAGTGGACAGGCATGGGATTTGGAGATTCCCAAAGGCAGTAGAGAACAGGGAAAGATGGAGAAAATTGGTTGTAAAGTCAACTGTGGTGCCCCAACGACCTCTTAGGTTAAGGGATTGATGATGATGATGATGATGATGAACTATGAGAATATTTGTTCACAAAGGCCAATATGATATGGGTCTATGAGACCTTTTCATCAATGACGTATGAAAAAGGAAAGGAATAAACATCTCTGGCGATAATATTTTTAGAAAAATGTTCACGTACCAAAATATAGCTCAACATATGTTTGACCAAAACAAAGTATTTTTTGCTTAGATGCAAGTTCGTAAAAACCTACTGAAGTTGTGCTATTTGCTAAACAATGAGAAAGCGCCAACATCTTCAATTGGAATTCTATTTTTGTTTTCCTGGAATAGCTATTCATTCATTATAATGTTTGTCTTCCAGTAAAGTCAACCAGTGAATCAACAGGCTTCGCGGTAAATTACTGGCTACTGTGCTCAGTCCAAGACTGAGATAAAGAAGTTTGACTCTACTTTCATTAAGCAGGTTAAAGGAGTAACGACAATCCGGTCGAGAATATGCTTGTTCGATTAGATCCAGTTATGCGAGAGAGAACGGGATATCCAACATAAGTCGCCCACGAGCGTCTGTCCTGCTGAACTTTAGTCATTTCTTTATGGGTATCAAAACAAAGATGAAAAAAACAAACCCGAGTAAAGCCTTCTCCCGTTTATTAGACGAAGGCCATTACACTATAAATATCAGACGAAGTAATTATTAAGTTAAAAAAAAATCTAATGCCCTGCTTCTGCATTAACGGTATACGTCATGGACTGAAGAACAATTGGAGGGAAAATGGATATATGTTTCCATTCTGGTTGCAAACAAATATTATAAGGCAAGGCTAAAAATAATAGAATTGTTATTAAACCTTTTTACTCACCCCTTTTGGAATATGATGTCCATTCAAAGAAATATCTACCGGCATCTGTCGCATGTATGAGGTCCCGACTGGATATAATCTATAAGGAAAGGAAATAACAATGGATGCTCATTTGCACAGGAACACTTAGCTAATGTTAAATTAAAGGTCACCGGCCATACTCCAACATTTTTCTGTTTACATCAGATTTGCATTACGTAATTAAAACTAGTTATACTCGCACAAAAAGAACAAAAAAATTATCACGTGTAAAGATGAAATAATAATTTAATTACTCGAAAAAGACATACACAACACTGTTACTTCCCCTTAGCTACGATTTCCCACCTATAGATGACGCCAACCGGAAATAACATACATTTATCCCACAAGACAAAGTACATGCTTCTTCTTGTCGAAAAAAAAAACATTATAAACTATGGATAGGGAACATTTAGAAGAAACTAATGAAAACTAATTTGCTGTTCAGCCTTATATCGATATGCGTGCGCGACGCACTAGATCGTGTCGCTTTCAAAACTGTTCCATTGTTTCAGTTTATTTTGAAAATTCCCGTTAAAAAGGAATGAATGTTGGCTTCTCTATGTCGAGAGACTTTATTAAAAAAAAAGAAATCGGCACACTTAAAAGAATCCAAAGGAACCAAACTTAGTTTTCTTATGTCGACCGCTTTCTTAAGAAAAAATCGGCACACTTAAAAGATACCGAAGTCAGGTTCAGGGGTTGGTTTGCTTTGTAATAAAATAACCTTTGTATTTGATATCCTGTCGGTAAGATTAAACAAGGAGTTTATTGCTCGCTGCCAGTTGTGTTTATCCATCACGCGGGCTTCTAGTTGTTTGCCATATGTAATCATAATTGATGTTTGCAGGGCAAATAGTATACATAACAATAACTTGCTTCAGTAACAGTTTTTTAACCCATGCTAGCAAAAAGATTATCATTTGCACTCACAGTGAAAGTATTTTAAAATAATGATGTTTTTTTATTTGCGAGATACCGTCGTATAGTTAACCTGGATACAATACAGTCTTGGTCAGTTTGCACCTGGTAACTTATCATGCGTGAATGGCAGGTGCCTTCAAGCAATCGGGTTATATATTCGTCTCTTTTGAGATTTTGTTATTTGACATAAGCGATACACACTACAGTAAGGATGCATAAGCAAGCCGGCATCCGCTACATATACGGAGTTCGTGGATATATTTTTTTCTTTAATACATTTCGCATGATAAAAAAGAAAGAATAAATGATAACAATGCAATGTTAGTTTCTTTCATTTTGTTTTCAAATAAGTGTATGTTTATCAATTTTTTTGTACCGTGCAAAGGGGGGGGGGCACACATTCAACACAAAATCATTTCCTTTCTTATTTTTATGGAATAATGGAGCAAATATGATTTATGATATTGACTAATAATGACAAGCTTTTAATTTACGCGCGCACACACTTAGACAACTTGAAAAATAAAACAAACAATAAAATTAACTGGTAAGAGCTTCATATTGCAGCAACTAAATGCTCAAGATTATTCTCTCTCTCTTTCTTTCATGTGTAATCGAGTGTGTATTATATGCAGCAGTATTACAACCTGAAGCCTAAAATTAAATATATTTGTTATAATATCCCATGCACACTACCCTTGGAAAAAAACAATACGTATTCTGTAGAATATTATCTGTTAAGTATTATTGTTTTATAAATTAGTATTGACAATTTGACCGGAAGACTTATATTGAGAATGTCTTTGTGCAGATGCATATATTTTTTAGCATAAAAATGTATATAAATATTTTAATTAGAACGACCAAGATATGTCAGTTTGTGTTTTCTCTCATATATATGTACGTTACGAAGTATGATTATTTTCTTTGAAAGAATATCAAGATAGTTGTTTAAATTTAGTTTTTTTCTTAAAACCTATTATTAAAACGTATCTTACATAGTATCTACTTGTTGTTTGAAGAAAAATAACTTGTTCAAACTATTGTTAAGTTGGGCCGAATTGTCTTTCGAGTTGGGCCGAATTATCTTTCGAGTTGGGCCAAATTTACTATAATCCGGCATAAATGATGCAACTTTCCCATCCTCTCACGCTATTCGATCCCACAGCTTGAATCCACTTTTTTTCTGGTAAACAGGGTCTTTCGGAAAAAGAAAGAACTCTCTTTCCCATCGTCGCTCTTTTGGGTACATCCATATGCAACACAGTGCACCATATTTGCTGTACAAAAGCACGATCTTAAGATATAACACATAGACACATGGTGAAATTAAACACTTGAATGGCTAGGTTGAATAGAAGGGATAAATGTACGTCATATCCGTTTTTGGCACGCGCAAACTACCAATTGTTTACGGAGATTGCCGAATAATTTTATCATTTAAGAAAGCAGATTTTTTAAGTCTAATTAAACATTTTTATGGTGTGCATACATAGCAAATGCGTTTTGTTTATGACTATGATAATATCACACGTTTGTACAATATAGGTGACCAGCGATCTTTAAGTATAAATACCACATACATACACTCGTTGTATAATACAAAAACAGGCAGACATATTAATAAATAAATCTGACAGAGCAGATAAAATATTTTGAATAAAAACAATAACCGAGATTGCTGATTAGCACGATAGGTGCTCACAAAATGTTTTAAATGGTCGGAGGATGAAAATTATATAAAGTCTGAAACGAAGAACGGCTTGTTTAGTTACGGTGTTTGCTTGCAAAACATGTAAACGTTTTACGGTACAGAGTATGGCAACACTTTGTTAGAATCAGTAATATATGCATTATCCGAGATACTAATCAAAATGTCATTTCCGTCCGTAAAAAGTTAGAATTTCGCACTTTGTAATTCATCATTTGTTATTGAATTCATGTATGGTTCCATCACTGCTATCATTTACACAACATAATTTTCTGTTTCAATAAAATTTAGTATGACAACATTATGCTGACCCAGCTCTACACATGACAGTCGCAACTGATCTCGTGTATTTTTGATTTCGTGAGTTCAGTTTCCACCATTATAAGTATTACCAGAGTCGACATAAAATAATAATAATTTTAATTTTAATAATAATAATAATAATAATAATAATAATAATAATAATATGATGATGATGATGATGATGATGATGATGAAGAAGAAGAAGAAGAACAACAACAACAACAACAATAATGTAGACTTAGTGCAGCGATTAACTTTTAAGCTCTTTACAATATTAGATAACACATAAAACATGTACAACAACAAAAGGCCCGCACAAGATGTTAATCTTCATCATGTTTTCTATTGTTTTGTACACATGAAAACAATAGTAACAAGAAAATTACAGCAAAGTTACATTAAAAGCTTAAGCTTATATTTCTAATAGACGTTTGAGAATTGGCTTAATGGCGCTAAATCCAACAACAACAACAACTTAATTTGTGTGATGCTTTTGTATACAAATATCATATCACACACACACACACACACACACACACACACACACACACACACACACACACACAAATCTGGCTCATTAATTAGACTGAAAACACTCGACTTTTATTATGTGATATCATGCGTATACAGTGCACTAATACCACGCAACATCATCGAGATTCAGCACCTGCTCGCTCTCATAATATGTTGTGAAAAAAATCAGTCATTTTCTAGATTAAAACACGGCAGTATTTCTGGAATGTTCGTTGCTTTTTTGAGGTAGTGGCTCCTGCTACAGCCGCAACAATGACATGGGACCAGTCAACGTTTTGAGGAAGAACGACAAATGGAGGTCTCTTTGCTCGATCATTTTCTTTGAAATTAATATTGTGAATCTTCATAGTCTGGTCATATGTAAATGGTTTAGCCATGCTGAGTTATCTTACACGGTGTGTGTTGTTTATCATTCACTACAATCCAACGATTTATGACATAGGAATCTCTTCTGACTTCAAGACAAGTTAAACAACAACGATCAGAATATCGCTCGGCCATTTCCGTCAGGTCGTGAAATAACCCTGGAAGCAGTTGTCGTAGGAATACACATCAGTTTGGTGATACGCATCAAGCGGATTGCACCATATATGTTACAACAGCTAAAGCCGTCGATAATCCAATTGAAACTTTGTCTCCTGCTGCAATATTGTTCCAAGTGAACAAAAAGCAGTTCCGAACATAGTTCTCAATGGCGACGAATTACATCCCAGGTTTCTTACTCGACTTGACGTGTAAGATCGAGGATATTCTGGCTAAAACAAAAGCATCTAAAGCACATCACGACCTGCACCAGCCGGCGATTAACTAGCAACAAAGTGCAGTGATCGGAACATCACTCGTAAATTTCCGTCACACCGCAGAGTAACCTCACAAGTAATTATAGGAATACACATCAATTTGATGTGCTTGAGGATTCGCCTCTGGCTGAGTGTACTACATGTATTACAACATTAATGGCCAAGATGGTCCTGATTGTGACTTTGTATCCTTCCACCGCAATATTGTTCCTTATAAATGAAAGTAGTTTAGAATATAGTTCTCAATGGCGACAAATTACATCCGATAATTCTTTTCTTGACTTGATGGAAAAAGCCGAAGATATTACGACTGCAAAGACAACATTCGACCAATAGAATTAGTTCCGGTTTAGTACCAACGAATGTAGTCCCAGTCTATTTTTAGAACATTGTTTACCTGTCTCCTTTTGGAGGTTATACAAGAGTTAGATTTAGGCATTCTTGGTGTTGATTTAAAGATAATCATTTATTCTTTAGAATTTGAGCATTGTAGTGTGGTTGTCTGTGTGTATTCGGGCGACAGTGCACAGTAAATAATGATGATCTGGTAGTGAAAACTGTGACACAATGTAAGGTGCTCTGTTTATAGTCCAGCCTCTCAAAAAATACCGGATTACGTATGACAAGAACTTCACCGTGAGTTCATCTTTGAAGGTGTTTCAGAATAAGGTATGATCTATTATCATTTGGACACAGTACTGAGAAATAAATGTGGAGAACATATAGTAAATTTTTGAATTGTGATTTGATTCCAAATGCTACCTCTGAGTTTCTTTGCACACGGCTTTGAGGTATAGCGCTTCACTAAGGAAGGTATCAGGAATATTTCCATCTTCCGGTAAGATTCGCTTCAGTTCGTCGTGTAGCTTGTCTTGAATTTCTGGGTGTGTGGACAGCAGGTATATGGTAAATAAGCTGGAATTTGAAGTCTGCAAAGATAATGGGGATTTCTTGTATTTATATGTATTACATCACAAAAAATTCCTTATTTTTGCCATATATCTTTTTATACAGTTTTAGTAAGACCACGTTAATATTAACAGTTTATTTAAAACAAAGCTTTCCTATTTTCGCTAATTAAAACTGAATCATAGCATATTAAAACTTCAGCGTAGGTTATGAGGCACTGGGTGCAAATAAATGCAGTTGAAAGAAATAACAGTAATTTCCACAAATATGACCTTTCTAGAGCCGGCAAAAAATTCACACCTTTCCCTTTATCATTCAATGCAAAAGCCAAGTAGTTGAATTTAGTTAACATGTTTGCAGTTTTTCATGGCATTAGTTCTTAATTTAAATAATAAAAGTTACAATTCTGCAATTGTAAACAGGTCTTTGCAAAATCTTGGTATCACATATTAAATTATTTCAAAGTTACATTGGCTGATTATTGGTTAACATTGCCTTTCATAAACGGACTAAATATATCATATTTATGTTTTTTTCAATATTTATACCTGTCAAAAAGATTTGACTAATACGCCATTATCTTCAGTCAGTCGCTACAGAATCATACTTCCAATCAACCTCCGACAAACATCATCGTAGTGACGTGATCATTACACCCAGATTGCCAAGCATCATGTAGCAGTCTTAGGGGCGGTATGGTTGTACATAAAAGTATATACAACGTTCACTAGAGAAAAGCTGTTATGATTTTGTCAGTCTTTCGTCGGTCTTTGCAAAACATTCACAGCAAAACCATTTTTTATATTTGGTTAGAATTACACTAATGTTCTTTCTTCTTGTTTTTTTTTTTGGTTTTTTTTTGTGTTTTTTTAAAAAAAAACTTTTGACTGTACTAAAATGGTCACGCTAATTGTTTGGATTATATGGATTTGGCGATGTGTCCCTGGTAGTTAAAGTGTTCTCACCTGCATACATAATTGTCGCAAAATTCATATAATAAATTGTATATATTACCGTATCTACACCTCCTCCCATAAGTTCTATGATTGCTGTCGTCATCTCTTTTTCACTTTCCCACTCATTATTAAAGATCAAATCGTCTAGAACTTCCGATCTGTTTTCCTCAGTTCTATTTTTCATGTAATCCTTTACGTATTTTCTACCTGTAAGAATATGTGACATGTCAGCTATGCAGCAGAAAGGGTATATCACAATATTTACTTCAAGCATTTCTCCAGGGAAGCACCTTAGATTTTAGTTCAAACATTCTGACTGCCAAAAATTTATTATACACGGCAAAAGGAAGGAAGTTATACAACTAACAAGCTTCTCTCCATTTTGAAATTACATATCTAGTATTCAGGAAAGAGACATAAACAGTGCTAACATAGATTTGATCAAAGACTATGTTTTAATTAAGTCCAAATAACAGCCTAATGTTTACTTTTGACATGGTTTTTATATCGTTGTCTATCACTGATAGTTACGTATTACCACGATTTATAGGAAGTTATTTCGATATGACCACGTATTGCCACGGCTTATATATATGTATTTCGACATGATCACTTATTGCCGGAATTTATAAGTAGGTATTTCGATATGACCAACAGGAAGTGAAAACTATTTGACATTGATAACCTATATTATTACTACGTTATTTTTACATGAATTACAAATAAATTATTAATAAATTTTTCACAAATGGCTCTCTATTATTCTTTTTCCCACTACGAGGTACCTTTATGTTGTTGCTGTTGTTGTTAATTTATTTCATTTTCAACTTTCACATTAACGATGAAATATTTCAAATCTCCCATTTAAACACAGGGACTAACGCAAAATGAAAACATTGAAATTTTACTTGGCCCTATGTCCAGTCCCATTCGTGACATTCTATTTCAAATAGAGGTATTTGGAAAAAAGAGGGGGTGATCCACATTCACTGTTCAAGTTAAACTATTTGCTAGGTTTAAAACTAAGCACATCAAGTAACATCGTATCTTCAGGTGGATAAGTGCAGACTTCGGACTGGTTAACACTGGAGATAACAATACTAATAATAACACTTTGGATTTAGGATGTTGAAACGGAGTGTATACAAAAAAAAAAAAAAAAAAAAAACAAGAGTGAAGGAAATGAAAGCAAAGTTACCCAGGGTGAATATCGTCGCCGATACATCTAAATGCCGTTGCCAACTCTTCTTCCAAAATATTCGGACAACTTGTGGCGGTACAAACATCAGTTCCTCCGTGGTCTCGAAAAATCCCATCACTGCATCAATAAATTGCGTGCTTTCTGCGATACGATCGTCTGTAAAGCCACCAAGCCGTCTACCATAAAACACCTGACCAAAAGCTATAAAAGGGACAATATTCGTGTAAGCTCCTGTACCTTAATTCTAACCTTATTTTAATTTGAAATATTTTTGTCGTTAATCGCCAGAACCAAGACAACTCGTTCAGTCATGAAAAACATGAAGAAAAGTTTGGGGTTTTATGGTAAAATATCCCGCAAAAGAAGAAATATCGTTAATCTGTTGAAGTTATAACTTTTCCAATTGTACATGTAAAAAGTGAATTACTACCTTGGCGTCAAATCCAAACTCAAAAAAGTTACACAAAGGTAGAGTTGCAACAGACATTATATTCAAATTAGATATAACCTGGGTTTAGACTGGTCAGATTACAATCAAATTAGACACAACATGGGTTTAGATTTGTCAGGGGTTCATTAGAATTTCGAAAACTGGAAGACGGTAGGAACTTGGAGCTTCGTTAGTGGCTTAAAGAAATATCATAGTCTCCACGCATATGATTGACTATGTTTCACTATAACGTAGGAATTTTTTGGCTGCAACACATTTCTTATTAAAGCAAAACCTGCTTAAAGTGTAGTAACAACTGTGTATTTTCAGGAAGTTAAGATTTTTTTTTTTTTTTTTTTTTTTTTTTTTTTTTTCTTTTTTTTTTTTTTCTTTTTTTTTGCATAGTAAAAATGCTGCGTTTGAGGTGGGAAACTTGTGGATATATTGCAGAATCTACGTTTCTTAAGGAGTTCTTACTGTATGATCACGGTATCCAGTATGATTTTTAACAAAGCGACTACTTGGTCATTTGAGCGACACTGCATTTGCGATTTACTTGGGACCCGTCATAGCAAACAAACAGCTTCACTTAAGAAATCACAATAACCGGAAATACACAGAGTAGCGTTGTTCGTTTGTGATGACATGTAAAATACAAATAAAATTTCTTAATCACTTCCTATAAAAGTGTAAGCCTAATAGTCAACCTTCGTTGGTTGAAGAGCTACCATAGTCGTAAGAAAGTGTAGGACACGTATAGTATGAAACACATTGACCTTCATAACACTAAAATAGCATGAAAATCACAATACGCATGTAAAACTTTTCATGCTAACGCGAGTTAAATAATAAGTACAAACTCTGACAAATGCATATCGCATATCACAATTAACAAACAGTAATCACTGCTTTGCAATCTACATGCTTCTATCACAACTGGTTGTGGACGCTGTAGGTCATGTACAATAGGTTAACCATCGGTAACAACCAATCACATATGGATCATATGCTGTTAAATCTATCGAGCAACACTTTAATGCTAATTCCTCCAAAGTGCTTAATTTGGAATTATTGCAGTATTAAACAAAACTGTAAACCATACCTTTAAAAATAATGAAAAAGATTACCCAGGTGTTGTGCAAGAATAAGTTAACAATTAAGTCGACTCACAATCGCGTGGAACGCATAATTTTGTAGAAAATGTAATTTCATGTCCATTCAAGGGACATAAAACAACTATTATACCAATATGCCGTACACTCCTGTCACCGTGACCAAACAATAAGACACGATGTACATTTCACTTTGAGGTAGTGTAACCAAACACGAGAGAGGAAACGTCCATTTCACTTGGAGGTACTGTGGCCAAACACCAGAGTGACGACCTCCATTTCACTTTGAGGCATTGTGGCCAAACACCAAATACATGAGGTCCATTTCAACAACTGTTTCATACTTGTAATGGAGGGTTGTTATTTAAATAACATTAAAATGGATCACATGTTCTAACGACGCAATTAGACCAGTTATTCCATAAACATAGGATACTCAATATTAAATGAATGAAGCGCTTCATTCATTCTTCTTAGATATGACCAATATTGATATTTTAGTGGATGAATTATAAGAGCAAGAGAATATCAGTTTGATTTAAAATAATTGATAATTCTGGCGCCCACGCACAACAAATAAAATTAAAACGAATCAATGATTTAATTCAAATTACTGCTATACCGCACACTCATAAGCCATCAACTCGGTACACACCCTGTATGTGTATGATCGCACGAGAACAGCTTCTTAACCATTGAAACGCCACATACTATTGTCCTATTGAATCAATACTAATCCAGTAAATTGGGATTATAAAGTTCTCTAATTTTGTTACAGAAAAATCACAATGCAAAATAAATTGAAATTCATTTCACAACATCAATCATGGCGCAAATCTACATTGTGATCGACCCAACAGTCTTCATATAGGTCAAAAAGATTGAATCAGTTCAACATGAAAGCATCAACTTCGGCATGAGAAAATAACGTGGTAGCCTTTGCAACTTTGGCTGAGATTAAAGTATGGTCAAAGTTAGGTGTGATATAAAGCAACATTTAAGACTATATAAATGATAATTAATGTCAAACATCAAAATCGATGTAATGCGTTCTTTCAGGAAAGATGCTGAATTACAGATTTCATTTAATTATGAAGATACAAAAATGGAGATGAGTATAAACAGCCCTGACAGCAAGATCACCAAAACTGTGCAGGATGAAGGTGATTCAGTTACGTACTTGATGTTGTAAATATGCCATTTTTCGGCTCAACTTGGTAAAATGTTACCAGGGCGATCTACTAAGAGTCATCAAAAACTAAGACAAAATTCGTGGTAAATACATTTCTATTCAAAACAGCAATTAGTAGCACAGTAAGTGAAGTAACTGTTTTTCAATCAACCATTTCGATGGCATAATTTGACAATCGATCTGAAATCACTCGGACGTTTGAAATGATTGACAAAATGTTGCAAATTGTTGAAAATAAACATACCAGTTGCATATGGCGGTTCAGCTGGCTTATCGATCATGCCAAAGGACAATTTGCCAAGTGTCAAGTACTCTCCGCATATCTTTGTACTCTTTTAAATGGCTGACAAAGAAGAGTATTTAAGGCACCCTATACTACGATCTTGAAATTACACTTGCTTATGCAAACATCAATCATTTGTGGGAACAAATTATATAGAAAAAAATTAAAATATTCGATGCTGAATTGAAAAGATGATTAACTGAACAATCTACTGACATGATGCACAAACAAGTGACAAAAATTCCATACAGAGGGATATGTTACAAGAGGACAATGTTGACATCAAAGTATATAATAATAATAATAATAATAATAATAATAATAATAATAATAATAATAATAATAACGATGGATACAAATGCACCATGACAGTGATGTATTTTCCTAAAAAGTATGGACCCAAAGAAGTACCAAAAACAAAATAAGGGAAATGATATTCTCGACCTTATTAAGCCATTTTCAAACAAAAAAAGTCCATAAAGGATATAGATTGATGAGGTTAACGCGTGAAACAATGGTAGAACAGACGTAAAGTTCAGCTAACTGTATGTGTTTGATTTAAAACTCGATTGTACGGTACTAACAA
The DNA here is from genome assembly GCA_016617855.1 of Megalonaias nervosa. Taxonomy (NCBI): domain Eukaryota; kingdom Metazoa; phylum Mollusca; class Bivalvia; order Unionida; family Unionidae; genus Megalonaias; species Megalonaias nervosa. The sequence continues at coordinate 115,252 of JAECUM010001552.1, forward strand.
TTTTGTCAGATAAAAGTCCACACACTATAATAATCATCTATGAGGTGGCTTTATTAAAAGGTTTTATGAAATGATTCATCACTACTGCTTCATTGTCTGTCGCTGATGAATGATCAATGGCAAATTTTAGTAGCTTCCTAAAAGACATGCAAATATCTGGGATGATATAAGTGCTGCATAGTCAGTTTATTTTCTGTTTTGTTTTTCACTCGACAGTTTAGTTATTTAAACAAAAGTTAGCCATCTGGACTTCAATTTGTATTAAAGCATTAGGTTGGACGAAATCCTAGCTTCGACTTTGTATGAGATTATCATGGTTGAGAAAGATCATTGTGACTTATTCTAAACATGTGGTTTCCGCTTTCCATGTCACCTAACAAGTTCAGCACTTCGTGAACCTTTTGTCAGTTGTGATGTATCCTTTGTCCCAAACACTGATTCAAACTTGTTTTAATATTGTTTAATGTCTTTATCACTTTGTTTATTTTGCTAAGAAATTTGAAAAGTTAAATAACCATCAGTTACAATAAAAACAATGGTAGTTACAAGGTGACTTAAATTGAACATCAGCAGTTAAAATTCTTCGAAATGTAGTTGGCAAATAAAATATACTGATTCCGAAACATGTCCAAGATGTGAAATGGTAAACAGCAATACGACTGCTTTACCTAAACAGTTAATATTATAAACCTTGTCACACTGAATGTTACGGAAAGAAACCTAAATTGTGGTACAGAGAAAATATGGAGCAGCAAAAAAAGAACATTCAATAAAAAGAAGAAAAATAATAAAAATAACAAAAAGTTTAAAATACACAAAGCAAAGATACCACAATGGCGATTAACTGACCAGGCATTTTAAAACACTCCGAGGAAAAACTTTAGGTCAGACAGGGTATTAAATATTTTATATGTACAATCAATTGAATTTTACCTAAGATTGATAAATTTTCCAAAAGCCTCAATGAAATTATGTAATACCAATTGCTGCTTTCGATCTGTCTGATCTATACGAACAAACAAAAGGTTATAACCTGATTAATGCTAGATACGTATTAGCCATCTGATTAATACTAAATACATATTAGCCACCTGATTAATACTAGATACAAATTAGCCAGTGAAAACAGATCAAAACATAATAAAATGCCGTCCTGTGAAGAAAAAGCCATGTTGAGTCATTCGAGGTGACCAACTTTATCATTGAAGAAATCGTGGGCATTACTGTTAAACTATTTCCATGTAAAATTAATTGTGTGATCTACTCCTGTAATGGCAACTATTTCCATGTAAAATTAATTGTATGATCTGTTCCTGTAATGAGAACTATTTCCATGTAAAATTAATTGTATGATCTGTTCCTGTAATGGCAACTATCTGTATTTCCATGTAAAACTGATTGTATGATCTATTTCTGTAATGGCAATTGTTTCCATGTAAAATTTATTGCATGATCTGTTCCTGTAATGAGAACTATTTCCATGTAAAATTTATTGTATGATCTGTTCCTGTAATGAGAACTATTTCCATGTAAAATTTATTGTATTTTCTGTTCCTGTAATGAGAACTATTTCCAAGTAAAATTTATTGCATGATCTGGTCCTGTAATGAGAACTATTTCCAAGTAAAATTTATTGCATGATCTGTTCCTGTAATGAGAACTATTTCCAAGTAAAATTTATTGTATGATCTGTTCCTGTAATGAGAACTATTTCCAAGTAAAATTTATTGCATGATCTGTTCCTATAATGAGAACTATTTCCATGTAAAATTTATTGCATGATCTGTTCCTGTAATGAGAACTATTTCCATGTAAAATTTATTGCATGATCTGTTCCTGTAATGCGAACTATTTCCATGTAAAATTTATTGTATGATCTGTTCCTGTAATGAAAACTATTTCCAAGTAAAATTTATTGCATGATTTGTTCCTGTAATGAGAACTATTTCCATGTAAAATTTATTGTATGATCTGTTCCTGTAATGAGAACTATTTCCATGTAAAATTTATTGTATTTTCTGTTCCTGTAATGAGAACTATTTCCAAGTAAAATTTATTGCATGATCTGGTCCTGTAATGAGAACTATTTCCAAGTAAAATTTATTGCATGATCTGTTCCTGTAATGAAAACTATTTCCATGTAAAATTTATTGTATTTTCTGTTCCTGTAATGAGAACTATTTCCAAGTAAAATTTATTGCATGATCTGTTCCTGTAATGAGAACTATTTCCAAGTAAAATTTATTGCATGATCTGTTCCTGTAATGAGAACTATTTCCATGTAAAATTTATTGTATGATCTGTTCCTGTAATGCGAACTATTTCCATGTAAAATTTATTGTATGATCTGTTCCTGTGATGAAAACTATTTCCAAGTAAAATTTATTGCATGATTTGTTCCTGTAATGAGAACTATTTCCATGTAAAATTTATTGTATGATCTGTTCCTGTAATGAGAACTATTTCCATGTAAAATTTATTGTATTTTCTGTTCCTGTAATGAGAACTATTTCCAAGTAAAATTTATTGCATGATCTGTTCATGTAATGAGAACTATTTCCATGTAAAATTTATTGCATGATCTGTTCCTGTAATGAGAACTATTTCCATGTAAAATTTATTGCATGATCTGTTCCTGTAATGACAAATATTTCCATGTAAAATTGATTGTATGATCTATTTCTGTAATGGCAATTGTTTCCATGTAAAATTTATTGCATGATCTGTTCCTGTAATGAGAACTATTTCCATGTAAAATTTATTGTATTTTCTGTTCCTGTAATGAGAACTATTTCCAAGTAAAATTTATTGCATGATCTGTTCCTGTAATGAGAACTATTTCCAAGTAAAATTTATTGCATGATCTGTTCCTGTAATGAGAACTATTTCCAAGTAAAATTTATTGCATGATCTGTTCCTGTAATGAGAACTATTTCCATGTAAAATTTATTGCATGATCTGTTCCTGTAATGAGAACTATTTCCAAGTAAAATTTATTGCATGATCTGTTCCTGTAATGACAAATATTTCCAAGTAAATTTGATTGTATGATCTGTTCCTGTAGTGACAAATATTTCCATGTAAAATTTATTTTATGATATGTTCCTGTAATGAGAACTATTTCCATGTAAAATTTATTGTATGATCTGTTCCTGTAATGAGAACTATTTCCATGTAAAATTGATTTTATGATCTGTTCCTGTAATGACAATTATTTCAACTAAAGTGGTTAGAGGCACAAAAGAATCAAGAATAAAACAGAAAGTTTCTTTCAGTGATGTGATGCTGTTTAATTGTCAATCGCATTTTCCACACCTTTTTCTTTCACGTTACATTCCATTTTCTTATTGAAATTTACATTTCTAACATTATCAAACCAGCATTTAACGCGGACAGATGCACATCTAGCTTAAGGAATGACTTAAATTGGGAGAAATATTGAATTCCAGTATGTGTCATGTGGTCCTGTTTCAATTCATCTTTGTAAAATATCCAAGTTATCAATAGCATATCAATATTGGCAATGTTGGCAATGTTGTAAGTTACATCTAAAATTTACTGGAGACTTTTGCAGCCTTGGCATTGACATATATTTCATACATATTTTTTACTCTTTATCTTCCATGCTTTCTAACTACGCTTCAATCGCACTTTTACTGGACATTGTATGCTACATTTGCAATAGCTATTCCAGTTTGTGCTCACCTTTTTATCCCGGACTTTTCCAGGATAAATGACTTTATTTCTGTGTTCAATAAATCCCAATTTATATTTCCACTGTGATTTATCCATTTTCTGTTTCATAACTCCGTTTATTGTTCATTTTCAATAAAAATTCATTATCTGCATCAAACTTCAGTATCAACATCAAAGTAAGATACAGACAATTTTAATAATTTGGAACACAAATTTCCTGAAGTGTTTGGAACGTGCACTTTGATTACAGCCTACCAACAAAATAAGAACAGAGGCTTTTTCGTGATACCCAAAGAACCTAATTTGATAAACCTGGTTTAAGTGTGAATTTTATGGGTAATTTTCTAATTAATTCAGAAGTAGTAAAAAATATCTTGAAAACAGGTAGAAATTGCAAAATTAAATAACATCTTTCATGAGGTAAGCAAAGTCTAGTGTATTGTTTAAACTGTCAAAAACAATATATAGGGGAAACCAAAAGAGATTTGCTCGTAGGAAGGATGGACAATGTTTGGACATACGACTGCAAAGGCAAATAAAATATCTATCTCAGCATTTTCGTACAAACTGTAGTAAAGATAATTTGAGTACAAACTGTAGCAAAGATAATTTGACTATAAATTGTAGCAAAGATCATTTGAGTACAATCTGTAGCAAAGATCATTTGAGTACAAACTCTAGAAAAGATCATTTGAGAGACTGGCAAAGATCACATCTACTGGTCAAAATTGAATAGAAGACAAAGAGAAGAAAAGAAATGGATTAATCGTGTAGGAGCTGATATTAACTTTGAAATAACACCGACGGTGTAACGTCGATCGTAGTCATGTGCAAGCTTTGTTTCAATTTTCAGACGTAATTATTTTTATTTAATAAACTCTGTGTGGGATCACTGAGAGAGATTTAGTCACGTATATCGCACCTCTCTGTACATCTATCTGACTGTGTTTGTTTATCTACGACCCTCATACTCCTCTCCATTGTCCACCCGTCGTTATTATTTTATAATTTCGATGATACGGTATACTTACTTTCTAATGACCATTTGCACATCTCGTTATTGAGATGAACATAGCCATCTTTGGCCCCCTTTGACAGCAGATACTGAATAAAATCTTTGGAAACCTTGGATACATCTGGTATAGACGTGTTCACCGTGACTGAATTCAGCATTGTTCTGTTCATCTTCCGACGCATGCACTGCCAGTACTCTCCTTGTCTAGTAGAGATTAAAAGAAGTGTATGATAAAACTGATAAGGTTAGTATTGCCTCATAAACAAAATTTTAGGAATGTCATTGTTTAATTTGCAAGATATAAAATCCAGTGTTTCTGTTAAAGAATACTCTGGCGGGATGTTAGATATCCAACAAAGTCATAAGTAGATCATGTCACCTACAAAGGGGTTGTAGATATGTCACGTGACAGATGGTAATACACAATGTGTGTAAAATAAAATGGCAAACAAAAGTCATTAATTTGTAAGGGAATAAAATTTGACTTTAAATTTGACGGACAAATACAAAGTTTTAAAACTTAGTAAGTTCTCATTGGTGAGAATGTCATTTTAAGTATGTAATTTGCTCGCGTGAGCGCACACATACATGCACATAATGCTACGCACACTTTATATTACTCCGTGATAAATATATAACTTTTGCTTTGTTTTTTGTTGGCCTTCTGACTTTGTTTTCTGTTAGGTCTACTGACTATGTTTCTTGTAGGCCTACTGACTTTGTTTCTTGTAGGCCTATCGACGTTGTTGTTCTTCATAACAGGTGCAGTCGTGCAGTTTTCTTGTAGGGCTACTGACTTTGTTTTCTTGAAGTCCAGCTGACTTTGTTTTCTTGTAGGCCTACTGACTTTTCCTACTGACTTTGTTTTCTAGTAGTCCTACTGACTTTGTTTTCTTGCAGGCCAACTGACTTTGATTTCTTGTAGGTCTGCTGACTTTGCTGCTCTTCATAACCGGTTCAGTCGTGCAGTTTTCTTGTAAGCCTTATTTTTCCTACTGACTGTGTTTTCTTGAAGGCCAGCTGACTTTGTTTTCTTGTAGGCCTACTGACCTTTTGTTCCTCTTCATAACTGGTGTAGTCTTCATTTCTGGGCATTGTCAAATTAAGCGACACAGGTAGAAAAGCTAGTTTTCCTTAAGAAAAGAAAAAATTCCTTTCCCTTAACAATACAGTGTTTGAAAACTCCTTATAGAAGGTCACAAATGCAGCACTAGCCATGCCATGATGCTTATGGTGGCGGAAGCGAGGGATCGCATATTCACTATAGTATTTTCATACGCCGGATATTTCAAGTACTTGTGGCTGCGTTTCTAAATTTAACCAGTAAGTATCTGTCGCTTGTATCTACTGAATCGGTATCCATAATTGTAATATACTGGTCAAAGCTCTATTTCTGATATATGAAATCATGTAATATACGTATACTTTATCTGCTGAAAATACGTATTTCATTATCATATAAATTTATTTTTAAAAGGATAAGAAAAATCAGGAATATAATTGCTATTCTTATTATTAACCAAATATCTCCAGAGACAGACAGACAGAAAGACAGAGATAGAATGGTGTTGTATGATTGTTTACATTAATGAAGTTACAAGACTAGAAGGACTTCACATTCTCATAGTAAGAAAGATGGGAACCAGTCTTTTAATGGAAGAACATAAATAAAAGTATATAGTGGTTGGGATGGCCAGGATTGGTAGATAATGAAAATAAAATTTAGTAAAACATTTTTTTTTCAAGAGCTTATCCAAGTTGTAAATGAAAAAATAAAAAAAAGACAACATTATATTGATGGAATTTTAGTCCCTACACAGACTTGGGTTTGGAAAACTCATTATTGAAAATTAACACATGAATCTTCGGTGCGAAATTGAAAATATGTTTGAAACAAATGTAGATAAAAATGACTGCGGCTCATATGGCTTTCTTTAAACAAAAGCTTGCATCAAGGATATGTCTATATTGAAAAATATAGGTCTAAGCATGGGCATTTAAAGCTATTGAATTGTTATTATCATAATGTTTCCATATTTTTACTATTGGAGCTGAATTAGTACCATGAGTCAAACTGAGAACAACTTTATAGTGTCGTTCCACATTTGCATGTATCATTACCTGAACTATAAATACAAATTTCTGGTTTTAACTGTTGATAACAAGTAAAATGAATACCCATTGTCTGCCTCAGAATGATTTCCATTAAAATATTAAAAACAATTTCAACTATGGCAAATGTTGGGAGAAAAGGGGCCATGGGCAATGTGTAGATTTAACTATGGCAAATGTGATAAAAGGGGGCATGTGCAATGTGTGGATTAAACTATGGCAAATGTGATAAAAGGGGCCATGTGCAATGTGTGGATTTAGCTATGGCAAATGTGATAAAACGGGACATGTGCAATGTGTAGATTTAAATATGGCAAATGTTGTGATAAAAGGGGCCATGTGCAATGCGTGGATTTAACTATGGCAAATGTAATAAAAGAGGCCATGTGCAATGTGTGGATTTAAATATGGCAAATGTTGTGATGAAAGGGGCCATGTGCAATGTGTGGATTTAACTGTGGCAAATGTGATAAAAGGGGCCACGTGCAATGTGTAGATTTAACTATGACAAATGTTGTGATGAAAGGGGCCATGTGCAATGTGTAGATTTAACTATACAAAGTGGAGTGTTTTTCACATTAGTTAATATCTAAAGTTGGATACTATCAAATATATAAAGTTTATACAATTTACCATTGATATTTACCATTGACAGAGTAATTATGGTCTCCAAGTTTATAAACATTATGCTTCAGATATGATCACTTTGGTCTCTACCATCATACTTATTACCGATGACCCCCTCACGATTTTGAGTCTCACCAATTTCATTTATTGACTGTCTTGGAACTTCATATTTTGTATTTTAACTAAGTGAATTTGAGGCAAATTCTGTAATTAAAATCTTCTTTTCTGTAGTAATACATGCACATATAGGTGGTCACTTTGATCTTTAAAAGCAACTCTTGTTGAGACATATTTATTTTATATTTTTACCGATTTTATGAAATAAAGCTCAAATACTTAAATGTTGCCTGATATGCGACATTGCTACTGTTGGTATGAATGACACTGCATGATTTATAGGACTCACGGTACTAATGATATGAAAAGAATGGAAACCAGTTTTGAAATTGGTAAAGATAAAATGGAGTATACATGGGCTTGACAGGCCATACTTGATTCTGCTGGTACTAGATAAGTGGGAGGACCCTAAATCAAAATATTCCAAAAATTCTACACAGCTTGTAAAATTCAATCCTTCGAGAAAATATCATTTAATTCCTAATCTGTTCAAGGTTTGCAGTCAATTTCGCACTCCTCTGCGTCAGTTAAAGGCATGAAGGACATTTTCTTGTAAGTAAACACCTTGGATACTTCGTTGTTTTTGTTATAATTAGTAAAACACCTTGCGTACTTCGTTGTTTTTGTTATAATTAGGATTATACAACCTCTAATCTAATAACAATAATAACCAGAACACAGTTGCCATAACTTAATCCACGGTGAAAACAGACGAAAATTAGCACAATAAAATAAAAAGTACAAAAAAAAAACACGAAATAAACAAAAATTAACAAAAACCAGCCACATAATGATTATAATAATAATAATAATAATAATAATAATTTTATAATTATAGCAATAATAATAATAATAATATATAATATTAATGTTTAGTATTACTAATTTAAAAATATACTATCAAAAGTTAATTAGCAACTGTATTTTAAAAAAGATGGTTGAAAACATACCATCCCTCCATTTATAATAATCATTTTTGGACTACTTTGATTATATTTGCAGTCATAAAATAGTATAAGGAAATCAAATTATAGCATGGATCCTTGATGGACATCTGGACGAATTCTACTGTGATGGACCAGATACAAGCGCAGACTTTTGCTGTGCAAAATGATTTGCAACCCAACCTCTTCCCTTGCTTAAAGCTAACCGTTCTGTTGCATAAACAATTTATTTCCTTGCTTAAAGCTAACCATTCTGTTGCATAAACAATTTATTTCCTTGCTTAAAGCTAACCGTTCTGTTGCATAAACAATTTATTTCCTTGCTTAAAGCTAACCGTTCTGTTGCATAAACAATTTATTTCCTAGTCCAATAAATTACCTTAATAGTTTACTTTGAAATTTCATTTTTTTAAAGTCCTTTCTCAATCGTGGCTTTTTCTAGGGGCGGATGAAAGGGTGGGGTAGAGTTCCCATAAAAAATGAGAGAAAACAACCGTAGTGTTTCTTAGACAAAGTTTTCTAAACAGTTAAATGATTCAAAATATACACTGGAAACGTTCAGAATTCATGAGCTTACGGGGCATAGGGGTCCCGTTCCATAGACTCCTAGCCAACTTGTTTTTCCCGCCCCACTCCCACCCACCCCCCATCCCCCGCCCCACAATATTGCTGGAGTCCGACACTGTTCTCTCATCATAGTAACACATAGTAGTATTTCCAAAATTCATTCATGTTTGTAAAATTAAAAATAATTCGTTTAGTTCCCTTTGAGTTCACTTCGGGTACTTCTGCATTTATTTTTATTTGCATTAGTTAGTTTGGGGTTATGTTTAATGTATTTCTCGTTCATTTTAGGATGACCCAACAAAACAGCCGGACAGAAAAATCCTAGAAAAAATAGCCTAGACGAAATAACTCCGCAAAATTAGCTCGGCTGTGTAACTTCATCAAATTTTTTACTATTAGCAGCAAGGGGGGGGGGGAACCCCCCAAAAGTGGCTTCGACCATGAGGGGGTGACCTACACCCCCATCAAGGCTCCGTTGCACAATCCGGGCCTTGTAAGAGTATTGATTTTATCTGTGGCAATGCTGATTTATTACTCTGAGGCTTATGAAAAATAGCAAAAGGAAATTACCGACTAAGATGATAGACGTTGAATATCAATTGAATGACTTTCTTAGGTAATTGTTAAAGTTTTCCTTTTCCACTGCGTGTGAACACACCCTCTGGCGAATCGCTAAATGCGAAACGAAATTTTAGAGATTCAGAGGGCTGTCCAGGCTGAAGTTTAGTTCATTAATTTGTAATCACACACACACACACACACACACACACACACACACACACACACACACTAAGTGAACCCCGGGAGCAGCAGAGAGGGTGAACCCTACAACTTTGTAGAGACCTTATTTTTGAAAATTAAGGGTTCCCTGAAAAAAAAGAAGTTTTTGTCTTAATAATGAAAACTTCTTTAATTGACCAGATTTTTTCACAATCTGGTCACGTACATATGTCATTCACCCTCTCTGCTGCTATGATTTTTATCCAAAAATTGTATTAAGTCCGTTGCGATATCTTGACCTAGGATCATGTAAATTTATCGTTACAAAACCAAATGGAGCGACTTGTGCTTTTGAAAAGAAATTTTTAAATTTGTTCATGTCCATGTCGCCTGAACACCAAGTATAGTAAATATTCTGCAGTGTATGATTATCTACGCCATTAAACACAACTAAAACATTACAATTATCTCTGATTACTTTTGGAATTTGTGTATATCTCTGTGTAACATAAATCACGTCTGTATTTTTATGTCTACCTCGTGAAAATATTCTAGCTGGATTGGATTGTTTGTCCAGCATGACATCATCATACACTACTAAATTATTAATGAATCCATCTAGGTCATCTACGGATGGCGCTTCATCAATATCAGTAATAAAGTCTATGACATTGTCTTCATGTAACGATTTTGCGTTTTCATTAAAATCTTTAAGTACTTCGTAACATCGCTGATCATCTACAGATGGCGCTACTAAATATAATTTATCCCACTTCAGCCATCGTATTATTAGATTAAGCAATAATTGCGTCTTTCCACTTCCAGATGGGCCTATTATAATCATTCTGATAGAATTTGATAACGCTGGATGGTGCTTTACTGGCTCTTGTTTTCGTGTCGCAGAAAAGTCAATTATATCCATATAATAAATAATATGAGTCTATATTGTGTTCGATGCAGATCACCTACCGATACTACTGAATTAACGACAATAACAACAAGAAATAAAAGACGTGCACTTACAGGCAAGTGTGTGAAATGTGGTACCAAGAAATATAAATTTGTCTCCATGACTAAGTCAGGAACAAAGACAGGTGGGGGTGATATCGCTGTTTCGTTAGGAAAATTACCAGGAACTCCATGGGCTAAATATCCCGGTGAGAAACATTTACCCGGATATAATTATTGTGGTCCTGGAACTCGTCTCGATATCAGACTCGATGATCAAGATCAACCAAGACCCCGAGAGTATCCAGTAAATAAGATTGATCAAGCATGTCACGTTCATGATGTCGCGTATAAAAGTAAAGATTTGCAACACCGACATCTCGCGGATGTAAAATTGATTCACGCGTTAAATTCTATACCTAATAAATCTCTCAGAGAAAAAATTAGCTAGTTTTCTAGTAAAAACTGCTATGAAAGGTAAACTAGTGTTAGGGGCTGGTAATTAATTATATAACTATCATAATGGAATCTGTTTATTATTCCCCGAGAGGATTCTGGAGAGGTAAGGCAGCTATTAATAAACTCGCCGAAGCAGCAAAAGTTTCACGTGATGTCGCTGCATCATGGTTAGCACGACAGGCAATATGGCAAATCTTCCTAAGTCCACCTAAAAGAATTCATTACGCGCATTTTGATGTTAGTGTCCCTAATGAAGTTCATCAAGCGGATATACTGTTTTTACCTCACGATACCATTAAAACACGTGGACGAAAATCACGCACATACAAATACGCATTGACTGTTGTTGACGTTGCGAGTAGATATAAAGAAGCGGAGCCGTTATCAACAAAAACAGCATCTGAAGTTGCATCTGCGTTCGAACGAATTTATCAACGTGGTGGTCTACGATGGCCAAAACTACTACAGGTTGATCCTGGTAAAGAATTTCTTGGAGTAGTATCATCGTTGATGAAGAAACATGACGTTAAAATCAGACGAGGATATACTGAAATTCATCGTGATCAGGCAATCGTTGAACGATTTAATAGAACACTTGCCGAGCGGTTATTCGGATATCAATACGCAAAGGAAATATCTACTGACTTCAAAGATAGATCTCGTGAATGGGTTGCAAGATTACCGAGTGTGATAGCTGCGTTGAATAATGAAATTACTCGTGCAACTTCCATGAAACCTTCTAATGCGATCAAAAAAAAATATATACGCAATGGCTACGGACAACGACATGAATCTTTCTCTCAACCAGTATTAGGAAATGTTACAGTTAGATACTTATATGAACCCGGCGAACTTGAAGGTGGTAAAAAAAGAACAACCGATCCTATCTGGAGCGTGACTACACATAAAATTTCTAGCGTGGTTAGATCCACTGGTAGACCTCCAATATACAGACTAGATTCTACTGCACCTCAGCGTGGATTTGTACGTGAACAATTACAAATAATTCCTGAGGATACACAATTACCACCAAGCTCAATTTTATAAACGTCCAGAACCTCGACGTCGATTACAATCAAGACAAGTCAGCATTACATTTTCACGTGTATGACCAAGATCACTATTAATTCTGTCTACGGTAAATTGTCTTGGATTCGAACACTGCCATGACATATTACAGTTGCAACTTGCGCAATTATTATTCTGTAGTTGTTTTAGTTTTATAATAAATTCAACATCAATATCAAAATCAAGATTATTTTTTTTGTCACATTGCTTATAACCAGATAGTTTTTTTCTTATTACGTCATTATTAACAATTTGATCATTATTTTCTATAAAATTCATAATAACCCTATGTAGTTGAGATATTCGCCTGACTCGAGATACGGCGAGATAGACTAAATTTGACCACTCGATCCGATCATCTACAATCAAGATTTTAGTATCAGTTATAGTTAATCCCTGTGACGAGTGAATCGTTATAGCGTATCCTAACACCCACGGTGATTTATTCATACTCAGCGCATTCTCAACGACATTAATATCCACTAAAACAATATCATTCAGTACAAGATTCTGTACCCTTGGTGGAACCAAGGCACCTGGTATTTCAACTTCAATATTCTGTCGTCGAGTATCTGCTGGGCGATAACACAAAGGTACAGGTAGATCTGAAAACTTTTCTTTATGTAACAAAAATAATTTATCCTGTAGTTCATCACGAACTATCTTTCTACTCGCGACTATTAAATCAGCGGGATTCCATAAAATCCAAAATTCATTCATAGAAGTCTCTGGAATTACTCCTCGCATTATCTCACATTGTACTCTGTCTGGTTGAAGTCTGATTAACCTTTTAAATTCCTTCAGCGGTTCATCGATAGCTCTATGGTCATCATTTATTTCTTCATAATAATCTACGTTATTCTTCAGTCATTCATGTGGAGACTCTCCAACAAAAGGTGGTGGTTGACCATGATCGCCGCACATTATCACAGCAGTATTCTTCAATAACAACCAATCAAGAAATGTTTTTAGTGTTTCTAACGACACCGTGCATATCTCGTCCCATATAATATATTTAGGTACATATTTTTCACCCATCCGCGATGGAGTCCACGTGTCTCCGCACCATCTAAAGAAACTGTGATATGCACACGATTTTACTCCTCGTTGTTTTATTTCTCTAGCAAGTTTGTGCGTCGGTGTCAAAACAATTATATCCGAATTATTATTTATAAATAAATTAATTACACGAGTTGTTTTACCTGAACCACCACACCCATTAAGATAAACGGTCTTATGTCTAGATACTGGATCGTACACATATGGTGCAGATGACTTTAATATTTGATTATTATTTTTGTAATATGTCTCCACAATTTCAACATCTGCAGATTCAGAATAACTAAATATATTTTCTTGTTTTATCCTCCATGTTCCCCATTCACCATTACCGAGTTTTAATAAATCTTTATATTTTTTATGTACATAAAATGAATCCGTAGCGACTCTGACGGCGTAACGAGGAAATTTATTTATCATCGATAATAGATTTATCGAAACATATGCCAACATCGAAGATCTTAAATGAGTAAACTGCGGTGACTCGCCATCAAGATAGCTCACAATTGTACCTAGTTTCGTTCCATCTGATAAATAAGTATTACATCGGTTTATAAACGTATTTTTCTCCGTTGTATCGGCGATTATAAAATCTAGTTCAGCGTCGTCCATAATCAATCTTGTACACGCTCGTTTATAATCGTATGAACCACCTTGAGTAAATTTACCGATTATTTTTCTACCGAGATCTTTTGTAAATTTCTCATCATGTTCATTCCTGCATTTATTTATTTTAATAATATGATCTTCATCAATATCAGGGAATTCTTTTCTGGTATCATCGATATTAAATCTGTTCGGTTCTGGTAACCAAACTTGCTTCTGTGAACTATACGATATAATCGCTTCAGTTACTCTCAACGATATTTAAAATCCAGCATCAAGCATATATCGCAATAGTACTATCGGAACCCAACATCGCTCTGAAAAATGTCTTCCAAACCAAGCATAAGTAATCGGATGGAGATTTTCTGCAAATTCGAATAATTCTACATGAGCAAATCCTGTTAAGTCAACATCTGGTAAATGTCCGTTTATCGCAACCCTGGTCATGTCATGTGTAGGATGTCCGAATCTCTTAAAGTACTCAGAACATACTCCATATCCAAGAAAACTCCCAGGATAACACGCTACCATATCAACTGAGATAACATCACTATGGTTGCATTTGGTGTTCCATAACCCACCGTGACCATATTCTATACAGCTTTTCTTGACATCTTCAAGGAATTCCGATCGTGTCGTTTTCCATGAATTTTTCTCCTGAGCGAAATGGGCAGCAACCGATGGTACGGTAAAGCAGTTATTCAGTAATTGTCCAACCATGACATCATCAGAGGTATATTTCAATGCAAGATGTTCCATTTCTTCATGGAGAGATTCTGTACGATAAATATCACCATTAGGCCGTACAAACTGATCGTAATGATCATATTCCGAACTCTGAAATAACCAAACAGACACAGGGTCGCTTTTGCTGATATTTTTAATAAAATCAAATATATCACCATCATAAAACTTAACTTTTCTATCTCGTGGAAATATCGTTACAGCATTAGTCCATGCATGTGCATTATGATCAACGATTGTTATAGGGTTTCCATTTTTATATATTTTGGTTCGTATAATATCTCTCCGGTTAGTGTTTTTACTGTTATTGGAAATCTTAATAACTTTTCTAGTTCAGCAACATCCTTAATAGATGCACCAGCATCTTTAACGGACTCTGCCCATTTGTTTATTTTTTTATGTCTTAAATCAGTTAAACCATTACCACGTATCGCATTTGTAAAATGTTCTGTAACTCGTTCAGCTACGCAGTTTATTCTTGATATTTTCATCGGTTTCAGATCCGTAACATTAGGTTTATCATTCAGCGGAAATATTCCATATACAACTGCAGTTGCTGGATAACTCTGTATATAATAGGGTTTATCAATGCCAGTAAGTATTCCGGGCTTAGATTTATTGTTTAAGAAAACAATACTACCGGACTGCACACGAACTGGATCACGCTTATCACTAATAATCCAAATATCTTCTTCTGTATTTACAATAAATTTTATTAAAATAAAATATTTTTGATTATCAAGGTGATTAATAATTACTTTTCCTCGTTTGTCATTCATCATATTAGTAACATTTCCAACTCTGAATGTTGACCATGCATGAACTGCACCATCGTCATGAAATTCCTTTTTTGCTTCACGAATACGTTCGGTTACCATTAATGCCAGATCCTGCATCGAAATACTAAGTTTATATTCTGATAGTCTGTCAAGGTCAAATCTAGCAGGGGAAGGTTCAATAACGGATAATTCCTCCATATTATAATTAGGGCAAGTATATATTTAATTGAACATTAATCTTTTGTATATGATTGAAACACAAAAAAAATGTGCTTGGCTCAAAATTGGATATACTTCTACTTGTAATAAATCATGCGTGAATGAATATTGTAGTTATCATATGCAATGTGTTAGAAATGGAAGTACAGGACCAAAACCGTGTATTGTGTGTAGTGCTGGAGTGCGAGGAAAAACTCAATTGTGTCTAAAATGTGGCGGAAAAAAGTATAGAGAACTAAAACGATATTATGACAAAAAAAATAACGTTGACTCTCCTATAAAAACCGAAGAAGATTATTTGGCTAGATTTTCAAAAAAAAAATAATGATTTAAACAAATAGTATTATATATAAATGGAACAAAATGAGTTTGTGTCACATCCAATCCTTACTAATTATGAAGCATCTCGTGATGGCGTGATTAGACACTGCAGATTGAAAAAACCAGTAGGTAGTATTAATAATACTGGTTATCTTGTGTTTACTGCTAATGGCAAGAAAAATTATTTATCAAGTAGATTCATATTCGAATGTTTTTTTGGAATAATCAAAGATGGATATGTGGTTGACCACATCAACGGCAATAAGCTTGATAACTCACTTGGAAATCTACGAATTACTACACAGAGTCAAAATTGTAAATCTGGAAACACTGGTGGCGCACGATTTGCAAGATCTGTTAAATCTGTAAATGTAGATGGTGAAGAAATTGTGTTCAAGTCAATTAATTCTGCTGCCAAATATTTTGACATAGTACCACAATCAGTACAACGTGTCGCAGAAAATATACAAAAATCTGCCCTTTCAAAAATATATAATCAGCGGATAGTATTTGAATATGTCTAATTCTGTCTTCTTACAAAAACAAATAGTTCGACTCTGTTAATTTTCCCAAGGGTTTTGTTTAGCCATAATTACAGTCACTGACTCTGTCAGGGGTTCACCTTCACCGCTCTCAGCATTGACAGAATCAGATAACATAATCTTTCTTAATTGCATTACACGATTATCCACAATCTTTTTTCTTTCGTACTCGTGAGACAGTTCGGATTTAATATTTTCGATAGAACGTGCAAGAGGTGCAAATAGCTTTACTGATTGTCGTTTACCATAGCTAGTGATTCAAGCATGGATTGATAAATTAATTTTATAAATCTGTAGTTTGAAGATAGTGTATATTTATTATCAAATTTTCTTTGTTGCAGTAATTCAAAATCGCACATGATTTTCTGAGGGTCGAGATTATCAGATATTTTTATTCCGTTATGTTTTAGTGTTTTAATAGCACAGATAATATCATTGATGTTTTCATGGTTCATTATATATATTTATTTTTTTATATTTAATATAAAAATAAACAAAAATATACAGCGCGGGGTGACATTCGGTCTACCATTCCATAGTTGTATCAGATAAACCTAATGAGGTTCCTAATCTTTGTTTAGACATTTACCCCCCAAGAGACCCCTAAATATCCGAAACCGAAACTTTAGAGGCTCAGAGGGTTGTCTGTACGTGTAGGTCTTATTTTGTGACCAATCAGATTCTGTTTATTGTTGCCTTACAAGAATTCCTAGATATCCGCAACCGAAACTCTAAGAACTCAAAGGCTGATTGGTCTTTGTGACCTGGAATCTCATTAGGTTTATTTTTAGTTTGCGATTGTGTCTTTTGGAATGGCCCCTGTGTGGGGTACCCCTTTAGTGAAGTCACAAGGTCACGACCTCATATCACCCCCGCTGTATATTTTGATGAGATGATATGATGATGAGATGATAATGAGATGATATGATGAAATGCCGTCTTCACGTAGCACACCAACCCATAACGATCAACCAATGGGTTATTCACAAAAGTGAATCCACCACGTGTTGACGTAGTGGATTGGTGTACTCTGAAGACGGGGGTGGCTGGAGCCCCAAATAAATTATAAATTTTGGCATAAAATCGCCCCCCGCAGATAATTTATCCTTCTTGGGTTTCGAACTGTGACCCTCCGGATGAGAGTTTCTACACGCTATCAACTGAGCTATCGGACCTTGTTACAAATACATATTGAAAAAGTTAGCATGTGTCAGTCATATCGTTATTCCTAAAAAATACAATATTCTTAACAAAAACCACATTTTTCTGTCTAAAATGAGATTTTATATTTCTAGTTTTCCAAAATATATATAATTCTGTATAACACTGAAGTCTATGCGTGGGCCGTAACAGTGGATATTGATTTAGTTATAATATATAGCGGTCTTAAAATAACTTTACGCACATGTTATGGAATAATCAATATGCAGCCACAGTTCACGGATTTTATGTAAACAAAAGAATAATATCCGGATATTGTTATAATAAAAACGTTCTATGAGCTTACATATAGGTTTATATTAAGAGATTCGTTCCTCGTGTCCAGAATTCTATTATTTTGGTCTGTAAGTTTGAAATTTATTCTTGTCAGAAATGGATTATGAACTCGCAGGTAAACGGGATTAATTGGTTCTGCCACAATTAACCAGCCTGGTGGAACAATCGGGCTAAAACTGAATAATATATACCCTTGCTCCGCAGTGCCACTGTGGTGGCTAGATTTAGAAAGATCTACCTGATAGCTACCTTCAATAACATCACATACCAGATTGATTGCAATTGTTGTTGTTATGTTTACAATGCCTGGTGATATATGTCTACCGGCACCAAGGGGGTTGTTATTGTGTTTTAGTGTAACCGGTGGTGGGGCTATTTTTTTCCACGATTCAATTACTCCCGGATAATATTCTTCAATAAGATCATTTAATGATTTCTTCATTTCAGCGTTATTTAAATCTGGTATAACAAATATTTGTAAATCTTTTTCTGTTATTTTATAATGATCAAGAAATATTTGTTTAGTATTTGGACTTGTGTAATTATTTCCATCGAGTTTAGTCGCAACGTTTATAATACTTCGATTGGCGATGTATAAATCGAATAAGATACCATTTAAATGTTTTATTGACTCGATTATTTGTTGCTTGACATTATGATCATAATGTTGAGATAATGAAATAAGTAAATTTCTTAAATCATTAAACGTTTTATCGTATTCAGGCTTGAGAGTATCTAAAAATTCTTTAATAAATTCTACATCAACATTTTCTCGATATCTCCTCCCCTCTTGTGTAAATTTGAATGCTGATCTATTTATATAGGGAATTCTTTTACCATCAAAATCGGTAAAGTAGTATATATCGTTGTTTGGATCAAATTCAAATGTTACACGAATCCATGGATATTTTTCTCGATATTCTGGTTTTTTAATGAATTTTTCTTCACTCGTTTTAAATTCTTCTAGTTTTGGTTCTGAAACTCCATTATAAACAGGTGCGACATCAGGCCATCCTAACACTGACCTGATCGAACTTTGATAAATATCTACGGAGTAATCAGGGGAATTTATTTCAATCGCCGCTGATAGTGTTGGTTCATAAACAGTAATCGCTATTTTAGATTCTTTCCCGTGATAGATTTAATTCTGCGTTGGAACTCATCATTAATCTGTTCTATTTGATAACTGCCCGTTGAAATTCCAACAACCTGCCAGTCAGGTGTTCCATCCGGTTTATTTTTATTCGCAAATACCAGTGAATTATTTGTTGGTTGTCCACCAAACGGTTTTGATCTAATATTAGGCCAACTATAATAAACTCGTAATTGCGCTAATGCTATTTCCTTTGCTGGAATTGCAGTCGGAAAATTAACGCTAAATTCAGGATTGGTTGAACTTAATGATATCATAGTAGTTTTTGACGGCGTTGTATTAGCTACGATCTGCTGAAGTAATTGCGACTCTGACATTATTATTATCGTTATTATTTAATTCTCCATCTTTCCGTTATTATCACTAGAGAACGCATCGCGTTCCACTATGAACGCTTCATCGTAGGTTTTCATTATCGTTACGAACTCCTCATCGGATATTTTACCATCACCGAGATACGCTGAAATATACGAGCATAATTTAGTGTATGCGGCTGTTGCTGTGTGTAATTTCATTATATACTCGTTTAGTTTATTATTCGTACACGTAGATATTTTCTTAGCGATAATACTGAAAATACCTGCGCATGTTGTTGCCGTTGAAACTATAATCGTTACAACTGCAGGCGCTGTCATCGTTATCGTTGATAATAATAATCCACTTCCAGCAATAACAGCAGAAACCGAGTATACCATTATATCAATAACAACCATACGACGACGATATTTTTTTACCTTTATCGTGTAATCGTCGATGATATTTTTTAGTTTAGTTTGACACTCACATACTTGAGCGTATCTGTGACGTTGAACGTCGATAAATGACTCTTGATTCATTATATTTATCTAGATAACTAATTGAGGAGTTTCGGCTATGAACTCAATACACCACCAATAATCTGCTGTGGTTAATTTTTTATCATTCGCTATTAGCATAAACGTTTCTTCAGTATCTTTATTTAACACTATAGACACAATTCCAGAAAAATCATCGGTTGAATGACGCCATGGAAATGTGGTAAATATACTGAATTTTGCACTACTAAATACAGATAATCTGTATACACCAGTAACCTCTGCAGTGTGTTTAAAAGTGTTATTTTCCTGCGACCATGTTGCCTTTCCTGATGCGACTGTGTACACGATATTAATGATCTGCTTGTGAGGAATTTTAACGAGATTAGTTTTTTGAATAATATTAGGAATACCACTAATGATATCGTTGAGTCTTGCGTTAATGTCAGCGAGATTAATAATAACATTTGGTGGAGTTCCAAAAAGTCATTAATAGATCTGTGTACATTTCTACGAAAATTTAGAAATGTTTGTACGTGATTAAAATATTCAGTTCTAAATGAAGCAATTCCATCATTAATTGTCGTTAACGAAGTCGTTATTGGAATTTCCCTATCGTCGACGTATTTCTTCGTTGCAGCGTCAAAATCTGTTTCTGGTGTTCTGAGATTATTAATACCATTATTATTCATGTCGAGAAATGCACGCATTATACCACCGCGCACTGACACGTACTTGGATTCTTGATCATCGACGTATTTTTTGTTGCTGCGTCTGTATCTGCGATTGGATCTCCAAGATACGTAATTTTTCTTCCTGACATAATAACGTCACCGGTAAATACATCACCAGTTTTCTTAACATAATCGTTAACCGACTTACCGGAATCTTGTATTTTACCTGATCAGTGAAAGTAACGACATTATTAACAACCGCGTTGGGAATTCGTACAAGTACATCTAGTAGTTGTATGTTACTCGTTTTTAATCGTCCTTGTTTATCCTGAAAAACGACGACTTCATTTTGATCCACACTCGTTATATTTAATAAATCATCGATTTCATTTCTGAGCTGATCAATGGTTGCATATTTAGATAAATCGATCTTCTGAGCTCTACCTGAGGATCTTCCGTAAATATCTACCATTATATTTACTGATATCAGTTTAAGTACTATGACGTAGTGTAGTGAACGCGTGTACGACTTTATGAGGCGGTGCTGTTGATTTTGATACAGCATCAAGCATAGCGAGGGTTTCACGGCCGCATATTGGAGGATCAGTTATTTTTTGTGTCGGTAGCGTTGAATACCAGATTGGAGCAGTATTATTGCTAACGTAATGAAGAAATTCTTTCGGTGGTGCTAATCCATACGAATCGAAATAAATAATTCCACGTGGATCAATTGCATATGCGACCCAGTGCGTGCCTGGGCCAGAATTTTTATCGAGATTAATAATACCGGTTTCATGTTGCATTGCAACGGTAGGTAATTGATCGCGCATAAAAACACCTCTGAAATTTTTTATTTTTAATTGCTTAGCAGCATTAAGTAAATCAAAATTGGACATAGGTGTTATTAGTAAACTGTCCCTGGTAATCTTAGACCCTTTCCGTACCAGTGTGGAGTCCCTGGTAATCTTAAACCCTTTCCGTACCAGTGTGGAGTCCCTGGCAATCTTAGACCCTTTCCTTTTTTTTTGATTCCTTTTCCGGTTGCTTTCTTTAACGCCATTCCAGCAGCTGTTCCAACAGCACCTAGCGCAGCTGCCTTTTGCAACAGCTGGGGCTGCAGCTGCTATTAATGCTGGTATTGCTGCAAGAAGTGAAAATATACCACCCGTTTTAGCGATGTCTTTGATGGCGCCCGCAGAAAGATTAAGTTTGACTCCTTTATTTGATTTTTTAGCGTCGTTGAAGTTTTTAAACTGACGCTCGGTCAACGATAGTTTATTTGCACCGGTCATTTGTTCTCGCTTTAGCGATATTTTTATTCCACAATTATTTTTTGATGCTGATTGCAGGTTTTTAATCTGACCAGGAGTCAGACTCACACTAACGTGATGATATGACATTATAATTATTATGAACGATCTAATTACATGTTTAGAAAGTATTTTACATATTTTCTACTGGAGCATCAATAACTCTCATTCGCCCACCAACACCTTCGAGTAACATCGATTTATCGCTGAGTATAACGGCTATTGCTCTGTAATTAAGAATAGCTCCTCGAGTCACACGAGCTCGAAAATGAATATCTACAACAGATTGTCTGGTTAAATCTAAGTGTTCTAGTGAAAAGTAATAAATCGGATACAGCGATGTAAAATCTAACTGAGATATTTGTAAACCAGTATCAATATTTTGATCACGTCCCATGAATGTCATTAATCGATGATATACACGTGCTACATGATTTTGATCGAAATTCAGTAATATATCCTCGGATGGTTCTTGGTGTCCATTTATCCTTAATGAAACCTCAGAAACACCAAGATTGTCAAATATCATAATACTAAAATTTTGTTGGTTTATTCGTGTAATATCTTGGAACGCAATAAATATATGTCTTGGTGCAGAAACACCTTGTTGTGATGCTATCTGCCATGTAAATAAACCATCAATTGCACTCTGAACAGCATCTGTGGTCATTGTTAACCATGACAACGTTGATTTACCGCCTTGACTCATAAAAGATAACAACCGGTCATCTTCGGATATTGACGGAGTCATCACTGGCATCCACAGGGAAAGTTTTGTTAATATTACTATACCAGGATCAGTACCGGGGGGTCGCCAGATTGCATCATTATCATCGCCTTTTCGTACTAGTACAACTGTGTGTTTGGCTTCGAAAATGACTTTTCTGACATTTCTACAGAATCCAAAAATATGTGACAGTGGAATTGCACATGAAAATCTTCTCCTATCGCCTCTTAACATTGCTCGACGTGATCTAAATCCTAAGTTGAAATCTGGATCTACATTAATAATCATATTTTGTACGTCTGCGACGGCGTTTCTGGCAAAGTTCTGTGGTCGTCCTATATCATATTGTTGGTACTCTGGAGAATTAGAAGTATCTTTTACAAACATCATTGATGGACCAGCTGATCTCGAATAATCATCGCTGTATCTTGCAAGACCCAATATCGTCGTGGCGACGTCGACGTCTTTCTGAATTGATTCAATATTTTTTCCGTCAATCATGTACGTAGCGCTATCAAATAACGCCATAATACCATTATTAACAAAACCAACACTATCATCAGCGGCGTATGCTACTGGTGCTGCAGGAACAGCGTTATTTAAAATTTCACCTTCAACTTCGATAAATGCTTCAGCGGGTAAGAAATATCTACTTGTATCTTGAACCTGTAGTTCGATTCTTCCACGCTGATTTGGAATTCGTGCGTCGTAAGAATAATACTGATAATCGCGTACAGACTCATCTTTGAGAACTGGTGCATCCATGTCAAACGCGGTATCAGATATGCGCTTAAACATCTTTATTATTATCGTCTTCGTCTAACTCGAAGACCACTTCCTGCTATCAGACTAGCGGTTATATTTTTTTCCTTTTCCGACATCGGGATATCAGCCAACTCCGCTAGTTTTTGATTAGCTGCTTGATTTATTATTTTACTGACATTTGCTGGCATCACTTCAGTGCTAGGTAATTTCACAGGTCGAGTCGGTCTGCGTATTAATCGTGATAGTCTATCTTTAATTGCTGAAAACGCTTTGCTAGCGAGATTACCAACAGCGCCTATACCTTTTTCACGAACAACATCAATAGCTTTCATTCCTAGTTGCTTTGCAATCGGTATTGCTTTTGGGGCTATCCTTCTAAACAGACCCTGAATAACATCACCTAATCCATCTCCGTAGGTCGTTTTGTATACAGGTAATCGAGAGTTTATTACCCTGACCATGGTAGGTCCACGTTGAGTACCATGCACGATCATTTTATTATTAACTGTTTTTATCACTAATTACATACTTAATCACTATAATAATCATCGGCGATTTCATTAATGAGGGATCGATATACATTAATATCCATGATGCCGCCACTAAATAATCGTTTGCAAATATCAGCTGCTTCATTAATGATTTCTGGGGAATTATTACCAGCTCGTTTTCCTCCGATGAGAATTTCTAATCGATCGACATCAGCAAGAACGTTATTGGGGCAAGTAATAAGACCACTTCCTAGACCACTTCCAGTCGCGCCAGGAGCGTCTTGAAATTCTTTTTTTTCTTCTCTTGATTGTTGTGATGATGGTAATCTGATTTGTGGTGATGGTGTTAATTCTGAGTAATCACCAAATGATTCTTTAAATAATTGTAGTTCTTTTTTTGTTGTTGTTTTATTATTTTTTGTCGTTCTTGTTCTCGTTGTAGCTTTTGTTGTAATTGTTGTGATCGTTGTGGTGATGATGGTGTCTTTGGTGATGATTCAAATTGTGGTGGTGATAATTCAAATCGTGGTGGTGATCGTTTACTTTGTTCAACCTCTTCTATATATCTATGTACATCCTCATCAAATCTGTTAAAATTCATAATATCTTCATTAGATCTGATTTCTGGAATACCAGTAGCGACACGATATACATCTCTGATCCAATTGGCAGAGCTTAATGATTTAACGTGTTCTGGTTTTACATATTTTTTCTTTCATAATATCCATACGCGGCAATATCAAATAATTGGATTGGGTCCCTGATAGCAGCAATACCTTCAGGCGTGAATTTATCTTTTATATTAGTTCTTGGTCTTTTAGGCGCTGGTTGTGGTGCTTGTGGTTGTGGTGGTTGTGGTGCTTGTGGTTGAGCTACTTGAATACGGCCAGCAATATCAGCAGGCAAAGTTGCAAGAGCTTGTTGTGTTGCCTCAGTTGCTGCAACAATTTTCTTCGTTGGTTCGACAATCGGTTTAAATAATTTTTCTGTACCTTCTGTAAATTCCACTAGAGATTCCTGACGTGATTGTAGTTGTTGCTTAACAGAATCACGAACGGGTAGATATTTTTTAATTGCCTCTAGTCGCTCTCGAGCTAATTTAGCTGAGTGTGGTTCTCCAATACTCATTATTGATAATATCTATATGGCTGTTTAATTTATAGCAGCAGAGAGGGTGAATGACATACGTACGTGACCAGATTGTGAAAAAATCTGGTCAATTAAAGAAGTTTTCATTATTAAGACAAAAATGTTTTTTTTCTTCAGGGAACCCTTAATTTTCAAAAATAAGGTCTCTACAAAGTTGTAGGGTTCACCCTCTCTGCTGCTCATGTGGATGTACAAGTTGTCAAATATAGGATTTGATCCGGAAATATTCTGTACATATTGTCGAAAGGAACCTTTAGCTAATCGCAAATCAAGTGCCGTGAGAAACACAGGTAAGTGTCTAAAATGTCCACCGATTTGCTACGCACTTTTGTCTGCATGAATTGAACGATTTAATGAACAGATAAGATCACACCAAAAAAACCGCCCATCGGTATCAGCAAACGTTTTGGGTGTTGATTTATTGGACTAAGGGTATCGTTACCTTCAAAGCCCCATTGGCTTTCTCCGAAAGGACAGAAAATGAAGACGAGTTAAGAAAACAAAAACTTACGGCCGAGCTCTTGAATAGTCTGTAACATGCACTGTCGACCATATGCCCCATGTCTGAACATTCTGTCCAAAATCGTCCAGACTGAAACAGAATGTTGAGAAATTTGATCGTGACAGTTATCAGTTATGTGCCCGTTTAAAATCCACGATGCATGCCATACTGGTACAAGTTTCGAACTTTGTGTAATATTACAAGTCTAATACAATACCTGATTATGCAATTAAGCATTTTAAAATCAAGCTGAATGTAGTCTTGTATGTATGTATGTATGTATGTATGCATGTATGTATGTATAAGCTCGCTGCGATATAGAGAGGCGGCCGGTGTTGGAGCAGCAATCTTCGTGATGTCGTAAAACATTCCTCACCAGGCTGTGAATTTTACATGGTTATTTTAGGTTGGCTGACATAGTCTATATACATAGTTCTTACACAATGAGCTTTCAGGGTTGCTCCAAAGCTCCAGGTGATTGAAAACATTTATTTTACTCAGGTCTTACGCTTCATGTTGCCTTACAATTCTCAATTCAGTTTTGATCATATATTATCTCAAAATTAACTTCGACAAGGTATGAATAGATTTATAGATCACAATAGCAATATATATTAAGTTATTTAACAAAAATAGCAGGCTTAAATAATTATTCTCTCTTCAAAGTCAACATCCTGAAAGGATAATAAGCTGATTAATCACCTACTCGAAATAAGTCTGGGAATGGTTTTGATTGCCAGTGATGAAGTCATAATACATTTATGGCTGAAGTATATCAAAATACAGCTGACCGTATTGTAGCTCGACAAGTATGACTTGTCGGTTTCACCATTTCAGCGAAATAATCAGAATGGCACATTACATTTGAAAAATTAGGCATGTGCATGCACTTAACATGCTTACATGGGTCAGATAAATATATCGTAGGCACAATACAGAGTGAATCAACTATATAGTACTTCTGAAAACAACTTTGTTGCCGACACGGGTATCAGACTTTAATGTGTTTTAATGCAAATATGGCTGACGTCATACATAGCGGAAAATGTGAATCGACTTGCGACTATGCTCCATAAATTCGTTTTTGTTTGTGTACTACAGTGTATTTGCATACGCGTAAGACGAAGTTCATATTCCCGGTTTCTTTATTTACCACAACTGATACGCATGGTCAGTTATCGTGAAATAACAATTCTTCAGTATGGGAAAGATTCTTATTCTTTACAAATGCTTGTAGCATCAGACGCTGACAGTTGTATGTTATAAATGCTGCTCCTGATGCAAGTATTGAATTAATTAGAACGTTTTGTCTTAGCAACGTACAGTATTAAGTTTTGAAAAAGCATTGCTTCTTTTAGATCAGCTAAATTCTAGAAGAACCTCTTATAAAGCAAAAGTCTCTCTGAATTATGATTCGTCTTTTTCAGAACTGTCAGCTTTTCAAGAAAACTTGAACACTATGTTGCCGCCACTGACGCTGCCACTGGCTCATACATCAGAAAGAGCATTTATCTGTTCACATTTATTTAAAAGCTGGGGCTGAACTATCAAACGTGGTCGATTGCCCCTTTTCTCTATTCTGAATTTAGAATGCCGTTGGGAAAATTGCCTCCATATCGTGATCTGACTCCCTTTAAGACATTAGAAAAACTTGAAAGTGGTTGACAATCGGATCGTAACACCTGAATAATCACCAGTTGCAATATTGGTAGTATTACGAATTGATAGAGCCGATGTAACCCTGCCCACTGCATAGCTTTTCTATAAAATCATTTAAACTAGTTTCCGTCATTATTTTGTTTTGTATAAAATACATATTTTGGGAAATTTATCATAGTTTTGATGAGAAATAGGTAATTTACCAATACATTTAATTCATATATGTTCATATATTTTATATTGTGCAAACTATCCAGCTGTCTGGACATTAGGGCAGCAGACATCCTTTTAGTTAGAGAATTTCGGTACAAAAGGTATTGTAAAATAACCAATTAATGTCTCCCGAGATGAGATTTAGAAAGTTGACGATTAGAAGTTTGAAAAAAAAAAACAACAGGTGAACGGCAGCTGTTGGTAGATAGGTGAAATCGTGACATTAGTCGAGATAATATTCAGTAGATAATTTGAGTTACTAGTACATGTTTTTCTAATTTTTAAAGAATTTTCTTATTTATTTATTTATTCACTGGGATTTACTACAGTGAAAGTTTTTTTTCTCCAAGTTTACATCTTGATGAGTCAGCCAGATTAAGGTACTTAGCACAAAGACACAAACGGTTGCCCATGCTGGCTAATCTGATAGACCGCAATTGAACCCGCACCGTTCCTAACATGAATGAATCATCTTAAACAACGAGCCATTGTGGCTCCACTGGATGGGGATAGGTACCTAAATTCCACCCACTAGACCAATGATAATTCTTAAGAAGCCTGTGCTATCTACTACGGTTTAAAACATAGGCCTGTAAGAATTGGTTACAACAAACACCAAACTTTCTGTAATCTTTGTCAGTCTGTTTTGAATATATCTTCATGTGTGTGTACGCGCGCGCGCGCGCGCGCGCGCGTGTGTGTGTGTGTGTGTGATGTTCCAATAGGGGGTCGAGCATCATTTAGCCGTTTCTTTCCTACTGAACATCGTCGACAAATGGTATAAAATAAAACTCTTCAGATTTCTAGTCGTTTATTAGCTCTTTTCTTGCATTAAAATGCTAAAATACTTTTTTGTGACTAGCCGACCTGATTAGCCTCGTGCAGAGCGTGAATGTTTGTTTCTTGTAATTACGCACATCGTGAAGCTATTGAATGACATCAATATAGAGATATCCGACAAATATGACGATATTAATAAACTCATAAGTAGCTTTTTACACATGTTGCTACATACGCTTAAACATCTTAGTATTATGGAACAGAGTCCTGACAACTTTCCTTCCTTGTCATATTTTAAAAACACACAGAATTCACCCCTCTTTTCCATCACCATTTAGTAACCTTTGCAGCACAAATCCGTGCCAAAACCAATCCCTAAGCTTTGTAATAGAAATTTCAGTCAAAACATCATTATTATATAAACATCATTCATATATAGAGGTCCAACACTCCCATCCAACAACAATCACTCCCATTAAGACCCAGATCCCTGTGTCCAAAGATCATTCACACATTGATGTTCTCCAGTTCTACTGGAAATTCTTGCGTCAAAACAACTCTCTCTCTCTCCCTCTCTCTCTCTCTCTCTCTTGAAAAGTATTTTAGTATCTTTAAAATTATTTTCCGTAAGTTTACCCATTGTAAATACAGTCTGGAAGGAGTGCTTACCATTTTCGATCTAAAAATACCATGATAAAATAAGTCCTACCCCCGCCCTTTAATTTTATTTTTACTCAGTTGTCATCATTTCCTGCAAAGAAGATTTATTTATGATAAAAGTTCTGGTGAAAAACCTTTTTTTTTTTCATAGATTTTTTTCAAGTTCGTCTATTGATATTTTAAAGAAGAAATTTTATACTTGTATATACGGTAAACAAAGCTGCGTTTGCTGGCATTTTGCAGTTGGTGCAGTTTCGTTTTGAATTAACAGACCTTGGCCGAATACAGTATCCACCTCTCAATTGGCAGGTCACCGCTGATCGAAGACTCCAGTTACCTCATGAGGATTCCCCGCCATGTACATGTGCCAGTATTGCACGAGGTTTTCTTCTGCGTTTTGTTTTTCCCAATTAAGCTTGTCATTACTTGAAAGTTTGATCAACTTAGTATCTTTAAATGGAGTAATGACTATCATGTTTGTCCATTATCTCTTCTTGGATTAATATAACTATGTTAAGGATTAAACATGGGTGGACACTCGGTAAACACAGTGACCTATCATTTAATGTTGGGGATGGGGTGGGGTTAACCATGAATTCGGGTTTTAAATAGCTTGAAAAATTCTTACTCTGATCTATAGCCGTCCTCCCCCCTCCCCCAAGAAACCACAAAAACCTATTATACCTATTAAATTCAGTTTATAAAACATAAATTATTTCGACATGAATTTAAGAAAAGAAAAATCCCGGCTAGAAAGAAAATTCAGCCCCCCCCCCCACCCTGTCCGAAAATTTTATTGACGGTCTCTTAACAGCTAAACAACTTGGATATTTAACGAAGGTCTGGTATGTATAATTTATGATTGCCCATTCGTTTTACTCGTGTTAACAGGGCACAATGCATTGTTGCACGTTTGGTTTTACATTTTTGCACTGTTTTTCGCATACTGTAAAGAACAAAGCCCATATTGGACTGATATATAAGCTGTGTCTGAAAGCTGTATTTTCTTTTTTCATTATGAGCAATATAGAGAAAGAGCCCTCATCAAAACTTTGATCCTCAAACTATTATCAGCTATTACACATAGATGAAGACCACTAACTATGGGACAAAGTTTTTGTTAATAAATATTAAATAGTAGTGCTTTCAAGAATAAATTAACAGGAGTTACTTGTAATATCAGTCAAAGGTTAGGATGTCACTGAAAATGCCATTTACGTTCTGACATGCAATATTTGTATCATCCAATATTTTAGGAAAAGAATGAATAATCACAAATGCCATGTTGGAAAGAAGAACAACACAAACTCGTCAGGCATTTCATCAGAGCCTGACTATCTGTCCAGTCACTAGAAATGCTACTGATTAAGTCATGTCACAGCTGGACTGACAGTGAACCTGGCTGCACAGAGAAATGCTGGAAACCACAGACGCAAATGCATTGACAATTTGACGTAAAAGAAAAAATCTGGACTAGTAGTATAGTTTAACACACCGTACGTCAATATCTTTCCGGTCAGCTTGCTCGGCTCCGCTCTTCTTTATGGCATAATATTATTATTATTATTATTATTATTATTATTATTATTATTATTATTGTTGTTGTTGTTGTACCGCTATAGATGGCACCGTTTGAAACACGATCTCTTGGCAATAATATACTTAAGTTGAGCCGTAAGGGAGTTTTTATTTTTTTTTATTTTTTTTTATTTTTTAGGGGCGACAGTGGGATCTGATCAGATATTGGTGAGAATTAACTGCTTTGGAATACAGGTCCAGTACGGTAGATAGAGTATACAAAAAAGACGTTGGATATGTTAGATAAAGGACGTTGGATATGTTAGATAAACACTGATGGAAATTTAATTGTTGGATGGAAGATAGTTTGAAATTGTCGCCGGTTTCTAATCATCCTTAATTTTATCTCGACCATTTATCTTCACCAGCTTAGAGTTATATGGGCTGCCTAATTAAGGAGTGTCCTTGTTTGCTTTTCCATGAAAATGTTGACAGCAGCATTTTCACAAAAGGTCGAAGTTAATAACCAACGAATTCACACATCATTTGTGAAGCGGTGGTTTCTTGCTGATATTATTTTGGCGTCCCGGTTTCCATTCTTCAAGTATTATAGGGAGAAAATACGATCTTCCTGGCTTCGGATTAATCGGCAGGATGTAAGTGAATGTTTTATCATCAATGTGTCAGGTGTTGTGGACGTCTTTTAATGTCTGACACAATGTTTGCACATGCAGGTGCTGGATCATAACTGTTTTTCTCTAGCTTGTTTGCCTCAGCGATGTAGTCTGACGTATTCATGACCACAACGTTGAAACCCTTGCATGTTTGTAGACAATATCTTCCATTTAGCGCAGTGTTTGTTATGTCTTGGTCTTTTTTCTCGAGATTGCTTTTCACGTTTCGTGAAATCTGCCTTTTTGGTATGACTGTTTACACACACACACACACACACACACACACACACATATATATATATATATATATATATATATATATACTATATATATATATATATATATATATATATATATATATATATATATATATATATATATATGTGTGTGTGTGTGTGTGTGTGTGTGTGTGTGTGTGTTCTGTTCCATCACCTTCATTATCTCCTCTGCAATCATCTTTAACTCGAAGGTGCAGTAAATCTGAAGAAATAAAATAGCAATTATAGGAACTTAGATAAACTACATGACAATTGTTGTGAGCTTTGTTCTTCTTAATTCAAAGAAAAAAAAATCATATATCAGCTGTTGATGCTCATTCTAACATGAACAAAATTACTTTTGTCCTTGACAATTGTCTCTCGGACATTTTACCTATTTCTTCCCACGATAGTGTTGGACTACTTTCTCGTTAAATTCAGATAGTTACTATTATATTCGTCGTTGGTAAATGCACGTTTCAGATATCCGCTCTCTCTTTGTTGATAATAAGCACATTCTCTGAGTATGAAGATTACAGTTTGATAATATTAAACATTCTTTCATTTGGTATTTTATATAAATATAGACTATTATAAAAAGAAGGTTGAAATAAATGATTGTACATTTTTATGTAAATCAAAGAAGATATTATGAAATAACGTTGAAACAAATGCTTTTACTCTTCGATTGCTTGCATAGTTTACATAAGAAGTACCAGCCAGTACAAGAGGAAATGAAATGCTCATATATACGCTACCTTTAAGTATCTCAGCATATGTTAAAAACACTTTAATAATACTGGTGTTGAAGTTTTTGAGCTTATAAGAATTAAGTTGAAAATATTGTTGATTACCCCTGTTTTATTCATTGGTGCATTTGGATAGTCTATGTTATCACTTTGCCTATCTAAAGCTTATATTTCGTAATAAACTACAATATTTGTAAAATCTTTTGCAACATGTGAATCAGTAATGAGACAAAGGATGAACAAGGGAAGGTACGATGCACATACTGCTGGAAACGGTACGCAGGAGAGACGGTGGAACTGGGAAGGAGATTGGAACAATACGGAAACAGCACGAAAATAGTACGATTCGGTATGCTGACACAGTAACAAAAATACTGGTTACTGTTGGAAAGTGTTCGATGCATGCTGTTGGGTTGTGCATTTAGTACCTAAATCACTATCATCGAAAGAAATGGCACGAACTTTACAACGATTAACATCTGTGAATAACCGAGTTACAACATCCTAAACCCTAAGATAAGTTTCTACTTTTATTTCCATTTTACTTTAGTTTATTGCTTTTTCATCATTTCTTTCCATCTTACATTTTGTTTGTGCATTGATAAATTAATAATTTAATAGCTTGCTGTTTTCTTATTAAGTGTGACTTCTTCGCATAATAATAATAGTAAGTTACAACCTGGTACGATATCTTTTAGTGTCAGGACATGAAAATTCGAGAGATAGTTCCATCTTCTATAGAATTATTTATAATGGATAACCTACCATATTTTCTTTCTTAATTTAACCTATTTGAATTGATACTCAACCGTGTACAGTATGTAAGGAAATAATTACTTTACGTGAAACTAAATTAAAGCGCGATATCAAATTTCAACAACTTCAGGTACGAAGACGGATGAAAACCTTTCTGGACGAGAAAGGAGGACCTTTCAATTTGCGTGGTCCATTCCCTTAATTGTGATGTCACCTCGGGTGTCCATGGTATGCCTTGTTTGAATCTCTTTTCAAGAGAAACAACATGTACTTCATACATCAGTTAAAATGGCAAACGCCATGGTTACTCCTGCAACTGTCACGAAGTATGTTGGATGCTTGAACATAAATTAGGCTAATATGCAAATTATATCTTGTTCCATATCAGGGCTAAAGCGCTGAAATCTCGGTCTGTTTTGTAAGTTTCATTTATAATGATTACTTATTGCCTTCTGATGATTAGTTTGTGGTCAGATATACGGAGAATTTCAATCAAACTCAAGTATGTACCAGGGAACTTGCATCCATTGACATCGCACCTGAGCATTCTTCCATGGAAGAATTTAAATCGAATGTGCTGATTGACATTTGAGTATCATTTGGAGATGAGGACGTTCCAAATGGAAGTGATAGTCGATGGTCGATTAGAAGCGTTACGAAACTGAAACAGTGCAATAGGCTATTTACACGATTAGAAAATGTACTGTACGGAAAGAGTAAGCAAAGCTGGTTGCTAAGGACGTTTCAAGTAATTTCGATGTAATTAAATAAAGAAGTATTTTCATATTTCGAAACGACGGATTTAACTATGACCAGTACCAGATGGAAGAATGCTAAATGCTGCATATGTCATCCTAAAACAAAGATATAAACAAAGTACTTTTCAAAATAGTAATCCTGCATCAAGATTATATGGAGGCTGAAACTTGAAGCCTATTTGTTTTTAAGTAAATAATCTACATTATTACCTCTAAATTCTTGGAACATGTCGCAAGAATCATCTTCGATATGAATTCCTCCTAAAGCAATGGATTCTCCTAAAAAATAAAATGTCGTCTGTGATTGAAAGGCGATAGTTAGAATTTATTTACTTGGCTTTGGATTGCCCATTAATCGATAATAATCGTACAAACTTTGGAAAACGAATTTGGGAGAAATTTTTATTGAAAATAATCACTAAATAGAAAGTAGATCAAAATTCAGGATCTAACGATTCAGCAAAATCATATCTTGCCGGAAAATGCTAGAGAAAGATCTCATCCTTTACATTTGCAAGTGCGAAAGTGCACCGACCTCCACCCGCCCCTCCCCCAAGAAACCGCACAACCAAATATAGATTTGATTCAGAAGGGGGGGGGGGGGGGAAGGTTAATTTAAAATGTCACTATTGGAAGAAAACCTGGTAGGAAAAAGATAATGTGAATATGTCACATCGTCATCTTTTTCCATTCATCTTGCTTACTACTTCATGAGATTATTTTGACCATTACTTTGCTTTTAACATTTTCTTGTCCGCAAGAAAAGCTTTGTTTACAATAAACAAGATTTTATTTTTTCTAAATATACATTTAATGTAAGGCGTTATTATACCCTGGTGTTGTCCCTAACAAGATCAGTATTATTTTTATCTCACTCATCCTGGAGATTATCTAATGAGTGAAGAATGTTTACTAAATTCATTATCTTGACTTTTGCGTAGGATGACAAAGTACACGAGTATAATTCTGCCATGAAACTAAACTTATAACTAATACACTGGATTTCATCAAACAGTATAAAACTACGAAAAAATACATGAACTAAGTTAATTACAATAGTAATACCTTGAAAACCATAAAAAGGCGACATCCACGATGAATACGTAGTTTTGATAATTTTGTTCTTGAGTAGGATGACAAAAAGAATGTGACTGGTTCAACCGGTTTTAGAATAGTAATTTACACTAACAACTCCAGTCATTTCATTCAAACACATTTATTTGCAGACAATGAAGTATAACCTATGACAGTTTTTGATAGGCTATTTCCACGTTAGTGCCTAGCATAAATGCAATAGTTCTTGTGCATCTGAACTGATAACTGTGCCACTGGATTTCATCAAAAACGTCGATAAAAGAAGGAAGGACGTTAATACCTTTAGACGGTGCGTCCCAATTTAACAGCTAGAATCATTTCCGAAATCAACGGATGTTACCTATTACGCTTTGGTCAAAGTAACTACGTTATTCTATCATTCATATATTAACCATAAATAGGTAAACATAGACACAATGGAGTAAGGTTTAAGAATGGAATCGCCAAATACAAATTGTGGATTCCCCTCCTACCCACGGCCACGTTTTACATGTATGAAATACCTTTCTTTAAATAATATAATATAAAGTTTAACGGCATACGTGTCAAAATCGAGTCCTTATCACGCGTCTGAATTCATTTTAGGCCATATCAGTTTAGTATGTGAGGATGTGAAGTCGGCAATGTTGAATTTATATCCACTGAGTTTTATCGGTGACTGTTAGCAATGCCGTTAAATAGCATAGTTATAACAGTACACTAATCGTCCTTTAACCCTAAGAGACAAACATCAAATAGTCATTCTGACACACACTCTCAATATTTCTTTCAAAATTTAAAAAAATGTAATTTTTTCTGTCACTGTCATGAGAAAGGTTGTTACATAACAAAGGCAAAATAGCTTACAGTATATCAATAATTTCCGTTGATTTTGTGGCTGGACAAGTAATATAGCACATTGTATAATAGATGTGACATTCTTTTTCGTTCTCTTTCTTCCACAGCAAAACCCAATAACATCGTGTTACGCCAACTTTACAGAGTGCATCTGAATTTCATCTGTTTATAATAAGCTTTTGATCAATCATTAGGGGTAAGGGTATCTTGATTCTGAAATCTTGATAGTCAAGTTCTGTAAGGGACTGTCTACTTCATGGCAAAATGGCTTTGATTTTCTATTTTACCTGTTAACACTACGGCGAGTACAGAGGCCAACAGTGTCAGCATTATTCCACAGTCTGAAGAAAACGAGTGATACAGAAAATTTAAATCCGCACCTTTCATCGACATAGCAAATATCATCCTATTTTCTTTGAGTTTCATTTTTGTAAAATGCTTTATTGGCATATGTAAACATTGATAAAGTTATTACATTTAAATCAAGCTGCGTTGTCTTTTATTTGAATTATAACTCTTGTGACTAACTCTTGTTCCTTAATTGTTAATATTATTACAGCAAGGAACCTTCAGAGTATTAAAGATTTATATTTGCTGAACAAATGCCGCAAGTACTTCTGGCATCATAAGGACCTTACCCGTCAAGACCCCCCCACCCAACAAAAGAAAAACTACTTCTACTTTGTTCGTCTTTTATACGGACGATGCTTCTTTTGCCCATAAGTTCTCATCCATTGTTTCCTGCTTATGCTTCCACTAATGACTAGTACGTCCTTTTCAATGTTAACGATTATATCTCTTCATTTAGCGTTCTTAGATATGTCGGTTTCTCTGTATGTTACTCTGCTTTCTTTTGTTCCTGCAACTGCTGCTTCAGAGACTTTAGGCTGCGGTTACATCTGCTACATCTACATGTGTAACTATCTCAACTTTTCTACATCTACATGTGTAACTATCTCAACTTTTCTACATCTACATGTGTAACTATCTCAACTTTTCTACATCTACATGTGTAACTATCTCAACTTTTCTACATCTACAACCGCAATGTAATTCTAATGACAACTATAATGGCAAATTAATTCTAATGGCAGGCATAACCTGCAATGTAATTCTCATGATAGCTATCAACCGCCATGCATTAAGTATTACAATAAATTAGGCATTAACTTCTATTGTAATAACAAAAGCTAAAGCAGCGAGTCATGTGACTAGCATATGTATTGTTTAAATATTTTGCCCAGAATACCGATACTCATGTGTGTTGATTGATAACACTTAGAATTGCTCTAAATACAGTCAACATATGTCGAATGCTTCCGTAAATGGTTCAAAGAAGTGCAAAGTTTTTATGTATGAACATTATTTTCATTTTGTATGCCATGCAAACGTCCATATAAATGATATAATTGTGTGACTTTTCATGAACAAAATTTGTAAAGCTGCTTACCTTAGTTAAAATTGCGAAGAAAGTTTGTTGAAGGTTATCTGTGTTCTCAGTCTGTATGCTTCAATAGCCTTAACCTTTGATTTGACATCTATTCTTATCTGTTGTATATGTATCAAAATATTGACCCATATATGATTACAGGCACGAGCGCATACAATACAGCGGGCATTAGAGTCTAGTAACTGGAATGAAATGATGCATACTACCATTATAGACAGAACTTAAAAAACAAAACAGCATAAAATTGTATCACTAGCATAAAATCATTGTTCTATATATTAAATAGATTAGATTTAGTGAACTGGAGAGGTTTTATCTTTAACACCTTTTCGTTCAGTTGTCATCCTATCAGGAAGGCTAACATGTTCATCACAGAAGCGATAGCTACCATACAAATACTTTCATTCGCCTTCTGTTTACTCTTAGCATAATTTGCTAGAATTATCTGGGCATGGTTATGGCTGTATTCTGACACTGAACAAATTTTATTTTGATTTTTTGGCAGTTTTGGCGACCTAGTTTATCGTTGTGTGACGTCATTGGTCCAATCAAAGTGTACCCCACTCTGCACCATCGACGCTTTGTACGCGTCTCTGTTATCTGAAGATCAACTATCCATATTTGGATATTTTACCTACGCCGACTGAGCAGACACACATGTATATGTTAAGAGTCTAACAAAACAGTTTCAAGCATTTAGCCCCCTTTTACGTATTTTATTGTCAAGACTTGCTAAAGTCAGTCTAATATATGTCTTGATTGTAATTTGTACTAAGTAAAATCTTTCTCAAAACGTGTTAACGTCTGTTTTGCAGATCGTAAAATTGTCTATTCACAATGAGGTACTTTTGTTGTCAATTTTTAAGTTCATAGGTGTGTAGTACTTGCATTTTATGAAGCTCTTCATTTTCGAAGACTGTGAATCTTGCTTGCATTATACAATTCCATAATGCCTAAATGGAATCGTTTGGGTTTTAAAAACACCGGAACTTATAAGATGTTTTAGAGCGTAATCTAGTTGCACTTGGTTTAACAGGAACTAGATGGCATACAAAAGGAGACACAATATTTATCCTAAATAAAATGGCAAACTGGAACTCACCATCATTTTGCTTACTATGCCCATTTTCGCACGAGGACAAAACCGTGTTTTGGGTGAACTAATATTTCGTCGAAACATACCTTTCCTCGGTATTTAGTTTGGGTCTACAATTCTTCGCAAAACAGAATATTGAAACACTCAGTGGTATTATTATGAGCATGCAGAGTGCAACGAACTGGCACGACCAAAGTATAATAGACAGAAATGAAATCTGGCTTAAATTATTTGTACATATGATTGTTATACCTAAAAGGATCAAGCCGGATATGAAAATCTGTTATCAACTCTTCGAGGAACATTATCGAGGTTACAAGCAACATCAGCTAAAGCAAGGAGAAAAAACCCCGGTATATCAGCCTATGCGTACGAGAGAATGAAAATATGTGACTGGAAGAATTACTTCAAGTGTAAAGACAAATTTGAATGAAGACGGCATGGCCCTGATTCAGGTGATGAACGGTAACCAGAAAATATTTTGTCTAAGAGTATGAGTGGTCATGGCATGGTACTGCAGACGCCGTAAAGAACCATGAGTACATCTGGTGAGCTAGCGGAATTTTGTCTGTAAGTGGTCACATAAAAAAATCGATGTAAACCAGGTGTCTGTTGTATACCCCCCCCCCCAATTTTGGGAACAAATCGTTTAGGCCTGTTGATAAATTAAATTTTATTCAGGTAAATAGAAAATAACATCCTGGGAATAAATCGGAAGAAACCTGATAGCTAGAGGACTACTTTGTGTAAGTGGTCACGTAGAAAAATCGATGTAAACCAGGTGTCTGTTGCATAAAAAGACATAATTTTGGGATCAAATCGTTTAGGCCTTGGTGATAAATTAAATTTTAATCAGGTTAATAATAGCATCCTAGGAATAAATAGGAAGAATCATGTGAGAGAAGTATTTCTTGCATGCGTGATTTTAATAATTTCAAATCACAAGGTGAAGTAGACAAAATAATCATCGTCATGCTTCCTATTCTTCAGCCGCAAGGTACGACCTTTATAATCGTGTCTCTGATGGCAACGATGTTTTAGAGCCTATCATATTTTTAAGTAAGAGCCAGAATGTTGCCGCCATTTCGAAGAGGATGGAGAATGATACTGACATTTTCTGTTTCTATGTAACCTTACTCTCAAACGAGGCTGTAACTACTTTTTTTTCTCGAGGTTTCCTGGTTACAATGGCAGAGTCAAAAGCTATATCGCAGCATACCATGATATGTCAAAGGAAATGGATAACATTCTTTGTACAAATTCTGTATTATCAAGTATTAGCCATTTGTCCAGTTTGCAAATAACTGTCAAATTAATGACGTTTTCATCTTGCCAAGTCCCCATCGAAGGCTACCATAATGTCCCGCCAGATGCAGTTCAAATGAGATCAGTCTGACATCGGAGAGGAATGCTGAGGATCAATTTGCAGGTTAAATTATCCCAAATGCAAGATCTGACAAATGCACGATAAGTGTAAATCTCATTTATGAGACTGCCCCCCCCCCAATTCTAGCGCCTATGAATGATATAACAATTACGTATTTTTAACACTATCCCAGAAATATAAACGAGTGACTATTCCTCTTTGTTTCTTTAACGCATTTCACTAATTAAACTATGATATTCATGCTCATAACAGCTGATTAGAATGTAGTTCAGTTTATGATTTAAGAGGGACCGTTAAGCAATTTCTTTTGTTTGTCAGGTGTGTATTGGGATTTTGATATGTTATCTGAGCATTGATTGGTTTATTACAATCATATCATTATCACGTTAATTCGATATTGATTCAAATTAATTAGATCAATACCAACAATATCTAAATCTAAGTCAAACAGAGGCAATTATATACTCAACAAAATAGATAGGTACTACATTTGTGGGAACTAACCCACATGTATTAATTAAAATCTCTATCCAGCTTTCTATAGTCAATTATAACCATACTAGCACATTTTCATGCCACACATACAAGTGCTTTACTCACCAAATCTCATTAATTTTGCTGGCGGCCTAGGAGTTTAGAAACTTTCTGAAATTGTGCAGTGTGGTGTTGAGAAATATGCAATTTGTTGAACTTAAGGAATCTAGGTTCCCGAAACTAAATTTGCCATATCATCCTTAATTATATAGGACTTTTACCGAGCAGTGGCATCCTATTTCTAATACAAGGCTAAATGCCGGTAGTGATTCAGCCAGTGTCATATTTTAGAGCAAAATTGCAAAATTGCAAGGCGTTATAATATAAATAAATATAAAAGGTGACACTGTAGTACCAATATACAATTGCGGCGCTGCCTTATTGAACAGTGGCTATGATCTCGCTAACAAAGACCTAACGGATTGTCTTGAAAACTGTTTTCTAGTATGGTGCAATGAAGTAATCTAGGTGACTTCTGACAGGAACAAAGACATGTTATTTAGTATCACCACCTGACTACACTGAAGGTAATCAAACTCTTATGCTTTGCTCCAAATACAAGACCAGACCTGATTAGCTTTAGTCTAGCACAATACTGCGCTAAATAATGATATCAAAATTCAACTAAATTTGCAAGCAGAGGGATAAACATTCAACATGACATCGTGACACACAGAAAGTGAAGTATTGAGTGTTTCTAAAAGTTACTAGTCATTCGATTTATATATGTAGTTTCAGAATGTAACGGATCAAAACGAAAGCCAACGGCTTATAATATGTTTATTCTGTGATGTTACAAGAATGGAAATTTACCTGAATATAACAACGTAAATAATTTATAAAGATTTTTTGCCAACCTGCAATTTGAGACTACTCAGTACATCAATTCTTCAACATGCTTTTTTCTTTTGAAGAGGATATTTATGCCATGAGTAGAAGAGAGTAATAATCTATGATCTTTGTGCGCGTCATCTTACTCAATTCTGTGTTTGGGCATAGATAATGGTGCATGGTAGGGTTTATTGATTTTCTTAGATATTGTCAGAAATCCAGTTTCAGAAGGATACAATGATACAAGCCATTTATTGACCATTGTTAGAGTTGAGGTAATCAGCAGTTACGAAGGGATTATCTTCGACTGGAATGAGAATGGTATCATCTGCATATAAACTTGCACCGGAATATATATCATGTATAGTCAGATTCAGCCAGGAATAAAGTCGGTCTGGAAAGGTTTAAAACTTGTATGTTTAAGGTTATAATAAATAAGTGTTTAAGCACCATTATTTTTAAATCCCTACCACTAGTATTGGGAAGAGATGTTAGGATTAATCAATACAATTGAGAGTTCACATATCTTTAAAACCTGACAAATGTTTATTTTTCTCCAAGAATCTGTAAAGAGATTGGCTAAAATGTAAATAAAGTTCATTAATCAACTCACGCATAATACAGTTATTTAGACCATCGGGACCAGACACTTATCGAAAGGATGACGCTTGAGAACATTTTGTACTTCGTCAGGTGCTTGTTACCGTATTAAAATGTTTGCATCACCTGATCCTTTAACCTCTAACATCAAGAAAAAAGTATACCTTAAAATCTGGATCACGTGACTTTGTAATGTAAGAAATGGTTAAATAAAGTGTCCAGTTTATAAACACTATAAATTTGGCGCATGCATCCGATTATTCAAGAAACCAAACTAACTTTTGATTGTTATAAATGAGGGTTTACCGTTGTTAGGCAGATTGGGTTTAATACAATGTCGTGTAATGTCTCTTGTCCCTCTTAATGGCAACTACTCAGCTATCGTGTGGGTCCAGCGAATTCCATTTAAATGCACGCGGGTTTTCCTTAAGAACATTCAAGTCTGATACCTCAGTTAGCATTTAAACTGTTGTATAAGAATTGAACTTTGAAGAGTATTCGTTCTATTTCTAATATCGCTTGAAACTCTTGTTACGATTTTCTTTCGTCGATAGACTGATCATAAACATCAATGACATCTTATATCAATAATACAAGCGTTAGAAAACAGCATAGGGACAAAACAAAAGCTGCTTATATTGGGGCATAAGCAAGCTCTTCCCTAAGGGGACGATAAATGATAAATGCAAAGAAACACACACACACACACACACACACACACACACACACAAGCATAAAACACAAAATCTTTGGATGATGCCACAAAAGACCAAACTGGTCAAAATGATGAAAAGGCTAAAAGGCTAAAAGTACACAGAAAGAACTAAATATTACCGAATGTCTAAATTAGGACCTAACATCTATATACAAGATGCACGGGGAACACTAGCATTGATGAACGTTAAAAACACAATATTGTCGTACTACTTGATGTTGCCTGTTGCCCTACGTCATATATTATGAAGAGTACAGGTCGCAGTTTAGTGTTGACTATGCCGGTGTAATATCATTCTATTTCACAATTTAAATTCGGATATAATTTCAAAAACACCTCCACTTATAAATCACTGAGAAAGTACGTGATAAATAATAACAATAATAATAATAATAATAATAATAATAACAATAATAGGAGAGCCAGGATGATAAAAATGAACAAATTAAAATGGATGGTGAAGAAACTAACTAACTAACTAACTAACTAACTCTCTCTCTCTCTCTCTCTCTCTCTCTCTCTCTCTCTCTCTCTCTCTATATATATATATATATATATATATATATATATATATAGATAGATAGATAGATAGATAGATAGATAGATAGATAGATACAAAGCATGTGGCGAATAACAATCCTTTCATGTGCACTGGATCAAGCGAGGGAACGCGTGTTAGGAACTGATTAATATATATGGACTGATCTAACAACGAACAATGCAAAACCAGTTTCTCACTAGCCTGAGTGCTTTCGACTCTAACTGAGTCTTTTGAAATGCAAACACAAACCACAGACATGACAAACAATAAACACAAAAATTACTAAAGTTGACAGAACTATTTATACTGGAAGCAAAGCTTGAAAATGTTTTATGTTTCGACTAGTTGGCTTCAGCTTGGCTGAAAATGCTTTGTAGTCAATTTATATCGACCTTCAAATGGACGAGACACATTACCATCTATTTTTTATGTGAATTGGTGTAACAGTAAGTTATATTCCACATGTTTCATTGTTTAACAGTAATTATAGGCGAGTGAGTCTCCAATGAGCAAAATGAGAAAAATATTTTAGTGCTACATCACGAAAATAGTGTTGTCAAGGGAAGAGTGTTGTCCAACTGGTCTTCTGTCCAGAATCGTTTTCATCCTTTCAGATCTGTGAAGACTGATCCTTTTGTGTAGCTTTTCAGTTTCACCAACATAATGAGGGCTACATATCTTATATGTTTTAAGAGAAATTATACATGGACCATGTAAGTTTCGTTTTTGGCTCATTGCTGTACTTGTGAATGTGCTGATCTATATCATATGTTGACATGTTTTACACCTTTTATCAGCACAGGGACCAAATTTGCAAGAGTGGTCATGGCCTGTGTTTGGCGTTAGCTTTGCTCTGACTAGGATGTCTTTTGGGTTTTATCGTGTGCGGCAGGATACTACTGGCTTATTCGGGAGACCTAACTTTAGTGTGTCGCAAGATACG
Organism: Megalonaias nervosa; assembly: GCA_016617855.1. Taxonomy (NCBI): domain Eukaryota; kingdom Metazoa; phylum Mollusca; class Bivalvia; order Unionida; family Unionidae; genus Megalonaias; species Megalonaias nervosa. Next base: position 158,910 of record JAECUM010001552.1, read on the forward strand.
ACGATGGGCTAGTTCTTTTGCGTGATTTTACCTTCTTGGGTGTTGTCTGGATGGTAGGTCAGGATAAATGGTATGCGATTGACTTTTTCTTTCTCTTCTATTTAGTAGGGTTAAACAAACTGCTATCACATATTAAAATATATAAAGTATTTAAAGTTTGTCTTGTCTCTGTTTTGTGTTTGCTTTGAAAAAGACAGTCTAAAGCGCTCAGCTCAGGCCAGTGAGGAATTAGTTTTGCACTTTTCGCTGTCAGTTTAATATATATATATATATATATATATATATATATATATATATATATATATATATATATATATATATATTGGTGTATACTTGGAACTTTTTTTCATGGAATGGATAATAGCTAGATTTTGCCTCTCAAACAATATGCTTTGGTATACAAAGTATCATTAAATAGAGCCATTAAGGTAAGTATTTTCTCCTTATGACCTGGAAAACTTACAGTTTGCTTCGGATGACTTTTGTGCGTTTAGATGTTATCTATTTTTTTTAGGCAAGAGAAGGGAAAAGATCAGAAAAACTTGGTTATTTCGAAAGGAATAATTGTAGGGACATTATCCATATAGGTGATATTGGACAATACAAAATCCATGCATAATATTCTGCTTTAAATCTTGATCTTGTCGAGGACACGTGTGAAATGAGTGATTACTGTCTATAATTATCATTGTATCAATGTTTTGTATTTTGGCCATGGTATCATGATAAACTCTGTGTTTTGGCAAATATATCCGCAAAGACCATTCCTAGTTTTGGTAAAGATAATAAAAACCAAATGCAACATATTGGATAATTGGTATTTGAATAAAACAATAAGGCAAAAATTGTATATCTATTCATATGCTGAAAAAGATTACAACTGTTTCTTTGAATAACCAGTTAAAAAAAGAGAAGGCCGATAATCAAGTTCCAGTCGTAGTAATAACTGCGCAGTGATCTTTATCATTCTAATAAAATCAAAACGGTTATCATGCATGCATATTCACATGCTATGCACAAGTGAACGCGAATATAAAAACAGCAGTTTGAATAGATTTTCCACCATTACCTTCTAGTTGTATCGGCAATCATGAAGATTATGAGTTGAGATGAGAACTATGCAACAGAAATATTCATTGCTGTACTTTCCAATGCGAAGTTTACTGTTCAGACGGCTGCAGTGGAAGACGCGACCATACTACAGCCTCTAAAGTTGATGTGTTTCATTACGTGTTCATTGTACGGAGAACCAATATTCTTTTGATCTGATTTCAGGCTAAGGTAAATGCAAAGTAAAGAAACCCTGAGTAAAGAAAACCAACGCCTTTTAACACCAGATTGTACTAACGTTTTTCTATCTCGGTGTATGCGTGAAAGAGGCAGTAGAGAAATGTATCTGGAGAATCTTGTAGCGGGATACGGAACATGGGATAATTTTGATAATAATAAGTTATGTTAATATTTAAGGAATATGTTCACTTGGGTAAATATTGTCACAAGATTTCACTATTGGCGATAAAATGACTGACTGAAATATTGATAGGACAGCAGTTGGTACGTTAAATATTTTCGTTTTGGCCCAAGTCTGAATGAGGTCTCAGTCGCAGTACCCTGTTTCGTTCCATGTGTATGCGTTCAAAAATCGGTCTACAGGGGGTCATACTAAATGTTTTAAATTTTGAGGGACTCTAATGAGTGTCCGCATTAGTTTCGCATTGATTTCACAGCGAATATTACTTATTTAGGACAGAGAGAAAGTATAACATATATAAAATATATAAAATGTCAAAACTACATGAGAAAAAAAACCCTACTAGATAAAAAGTTACATACATGTCTAATATTATACTTAGCATCAATGCAAACGATACATTTAGGTAACTCGCTTAAGGTACGAAAGTACGGTGGTAATTGAAGATGGCCTAAAGTGCTTCTTTAAATACGTCATTATCAGAAATTTGGTTCACCTATTGTCGCCATCACAAGCAACTCAATAAAGTGGCGTTTCTAGTCTTTACATCTCGATTATCAAACGCGAGAAAAATTATATGAATTTATTTACATTACAAGAGAAATTGTTGGATATAATAATAATAATAATAATAATAATAATAATAATACATAAATAAATAAATAAATAAATAAATAAATAAATAAATAAATAAATAAATAATAGTTTCATGATACTTAAAGCAAAGCGAGGCTGATCAAACTCTAATGAAAGAAACTTATGAAGGGTATTTTAGTATGAAAACAGTTTACAACGTTTTTTAAGCCAATGGAAGATGGTGAGCAAACATCGAAAGAAATTTAACAACATACCTCAAACGGAATGTTCCACGTTTTTCTAAATTATACCATACGTTTGATATGGAAACGTAAGTCAACTTCATCCGCCAATATCACATGACCTTCATTTCATAATAATTCCACCAAAACAAATTGAGTGGTATCTACCCATCCTCCTGTTGACCAATAATATGCATGCATTCGAGCCAAATCTTGCTATATTTATACTATAGATTTACATAGAATGTATAAATTTATTTTCACTTTTGATGACACATTGCATGCACGTATTTCACAATGGAGTCCTGATAATTAGAACCATTTATATACATCGTTAATCTCATGGAATATAATAATAACTTTGTAAAGTGTAAATGCTTTGCTTCTGTGCACTTTTAATATAAGGAATGCTACTAAAAATTAATTGGCAATGAAAATCTTCAAACCGAAAAGCAGTCTGACAAAATAAAACCGGCGAAAGACGTCCAGAATAAGAACGATGATGGATTCTTATGGTTTCTAAAATTATCATGTCAATACAACAGTTTAAGCAGTTTAAGAAATATTAAAGATACCAAATACTACAAAGAATAAAAATTGAAGGGTTTTCTATTGTCGTTTTTAAAAATACAATTTTAGAGACAAAATGAAGTAATGTTTAAAATATATTTTGTTCTAAAATGCATGGGTTTGACTTTCTAAAATAATTGTTCAATTCTGTACTGTCAATAATTTTTTTAATTTTGCATTATCCTAATTTATTTAAAGAAGATGCGATGTCATGTTTCAGAGGAGAAAGAAAGAAAGAAAATCAGATTATAGCACAAAATTAAGTTACAAGGTGTTTAAAATGAGTGTATTGCGGAGAAAATGTCACCATCTGATCAGAAAATAATTAGATCGATCTTGTGCAAAAATTCCAGCATGCATCAAGTGTTTAATCTTGACCCCTTCATAACATTCTTGGAGTGCAATCTGTAATGATACAATCATTGTTATCGGGTAAAAATCACTGCTGAACGAAGAACTATGCTTCTAAACTATTTCTTATTTTGTAATCCAGTAAGTAATTCTTATTAACAATAGTGCTCAGAGAGGGATTTATTTTTGCTTTAAAATATAGATTATTTATCAATAATATTTTCGATAGTATCTGATTATATTTTTCGTAACTTTTAGTGCGTCATTATCTTGATTATTAATCGTAAGTATGTAAAAAACCACTTTGCCCTCAATTTATTAATAAATTTAAATTTATCAGCAAACATAATAAGGAACCTGTTGTTAACTATTATTCAATAGAAATTATTATCTGAATGGAATGCACGACTGAATGGAATGTAAGACTTGAATCATTCCATTTACATATAGTTGGTCTGAATATAGTCAAGCCAAAAAAAAGACTTTCTAAATATCCTAAATTTGTGAAAGTATTTCGTACAAACACAGAGAGAGCAATCGTACAAATGTTCAGAAAAAGTCTCAGCCTCTTTTCGTAGGATTTTAATTTTCTTACTTTAGATATGAACCTCAACCACACAAATATTTAAATATTTCATCGGACAGTACCCGATACCGCCAAAGTACGAGTCAAATTTTGTATAATATTCAGTCAAAATCTAATACATTCAAGAGACTGTCGAAAGGCAAAGATAAATTTAGCAGAGCGAGAGCCTGACTATAAAACACGATAATAGAAGTTTCTACAAAATTTAATCTCCAACGTGTATCAACATTTTGTTCTGGCTTCCCAAATAGTTTGAGAACATTTTGAGTATCGATGAGCGTGTTGCTAACGTGCAGAGTTAAGATTTGCAACCTGTTTGATAAGCTTATATAACCTGGTCCTCATTTCACGGAAACAAATCTCAAGTCAGATTGGTCGGTTTAAATTAAGACATAAATTTAAGCTAACGAGATCACTGAATTCTAAGCAAAAGTGTAAGTGTAGGCCTAGATTTTATTGGTTAAATTCAAGTCTGGTCTTACATTTTGTCACAACATTTAATAGAAACAGCTTTTTGATGAGCCGAAAAGGTGAAGTAAAGACAACATTAGGATCGCTTTACTCAAAGGCCACACATAATTCAGCGAAATAGGTACTGTATAGGGAAGATCCATCTTTTTCTTGAATATATCTGTCAAACATAATTAGAAAGTGAACAGTAGCAATAAACAATCTGTTTAGATCACTTGTGAGTCAAACAGTCATTGGTGTAATTCGTATTTATCTTCGAGACCACACGTATGTTAAATCGAAGACAATAATTTTTGCAAAAAAAAAAACGAAACTAGAAGGTGTTAGGGAAATGCGACAGTGTGCATGGAGCCCATGCATCAAGGAGAATATTTCTCCAACTTAATGGACATGTATATGGCTCCTTGCCTTCAATGTTGCTCTAAAAACTGTCCATTCAAATGTTTTTTTATGCAATGTACCTTAAAACCACCTGTCAGACAGCCCAGGAAAATGCCGGCACTTCCTACATTAGATGAAAAGCTCCGTTATTGTCAATGGTGAGTATAGAGGGATTCTTTCACACATGTCCATGATCTGCAGAAATTTTAAAGCATTCATGTTTGATGGGTCACAGGTAATTTTGTTAATTATGCTTCGACCACCACCCATGGGAAGCGAATCGTAGATTTTTCACATTCCCAAATTGGCCGAGCCCGAGACTCGAACCTATGCGGACAGAGGTGAGATGGGAGTGATCGTTAAGCTCTTTTAGACCACAAAACATTTAGGATAAGAGCTATATTGGACAATTTATTTGTATAAATATCTTCAGATTTATAATATGTTTTACGTATTCACTGTTTGATCTTTTTGTGAACTAACGAGAAAAAATAAAAAGAGCCAGTCTACATAAGGCGTAGGGTACATTTTATGATATTTAGTTAAGAATTTTGTGAACTTCTTAATATTTCTTGAAACAATTATCTGCTCCTCTGCTTGCATTCGTTCAAAGGACTGATCATCAGTCAAGCTTGGCTTGAATGACAATGAATGATAATGACGATCTTCAACATGAAATTGTATTACTTTCTAGATTAAAGCTTCTTGAAAACCATGATTTATAGTCATTTTTTCCCCACTATAGTATCTGATGCTTACAAATCAGTTGATCTGATCGGGAAAAAAGTACAAGAATGAAATTGCTAAATGAAATTGAATGTTATGGTGCCAATATCTTTTGTATTTTTCAACCGAATTTTGCTGAAGAGAAAACTGTTGCTTACGGTTAAAAAGATCTATTTTTTAGCAATAGTTTGGCTGCATGCATTTTGCTCACGTTAGTATTACGAATACTAGGAACTAATTATCAATAATGTGATAGTTTTGACTGAGCTCACTTTCTGATAAATTTTTAATATTCTAAACTTACCTATTCTTTTATTTCAGACATGATAAGATTAAAGGATTTCATCTCCAAAACTAAGCTATAACCAGTCGAATTGCTAATTATTTACTGAATGAAACAAACTATGATTGCTTGGGAAAAATATAAATGTGTTTAGTTACTCATTTATAACAAAATATTTTCTCTCATACCATGTATCAAATATATCGGAATTAACATATTCATCTTTTCGTAATACATACTCTCTCTCTCCTAATCTCCAATGGGTTATTGAGCTTATATTGCAGTTGTAAAACACGAATGCCTGAGACGATGAATGGTCCCCTGGTGAACAATCGGATGCATTTGGGTTGGTGACAATTGTCCCGTGCACGATATCATGTATAGCTATAACCTTGTTACATACATGGACATCTGTAATAATTAAAGTATGCAAGTTTCTTAGGAAAAAGACCCTTCTTATTGTTTCCTGTCTTAGATAACTTGAGTTAATTCTATATTTTAAAATTTTCAAAATGTCGATGTATGTCTAGCATGAGTGCTCCTTAGTGGTTTGGCCGTCTTAACTAATATCTCATAACATCTTATTTGTTGACTTTTAGTTGCCTTCTTTCATTTGATTTTCTTATTTAGATATACATGTATTAAAATATTATAAATGTCGATTTGTCCAAAGCTACAAGAAATGCACTCATATATTTACCTACCGTACTGCTCATCCTTGAAGAAACTTGGCATTTTCATTTCAATATGATTTAGTCTGTGGAAGTTTATACAATCTTTTTCATCTAACAAACGAAAGTCAGCAGCTTCTTGATTTGATCTGCGTATTCTGGATCAGTCGGTGTGTTTACGTATCGACACTGAACACATTTTAGAACTTGCATACAGCAAACCGTGTATAATCTAACTGTAGATTCTGAATTGAAAGCTAATTAAAAGGACGTGAAATCCAATTAAATATAGAAATATTGAATAAACTATTTATATATTTTATACATAAATTTTACCTGTGCTGATGTTTCGGCAGATACAAGTGTCCAGATGCCGGTTATATGTTTCTAGAAATAGGAGAAATCCAGCTAATCTTTTCATGTGACACATTTTTTAACGCCGTAGTTGTTATTTTCCAGAACAAAATAGACAGGAATGCTATTGACGTATCCTAAATGAGCAAAATGAGCAATAGTCTTTACAGGAGATCAGAAGTAATGTGAAACAGGATTTTCTTTCGCAATATATTATGCATGAAACATAATGCAACTGATTAAGTAAAAATAGACATTTGTCATTGATCGTTTTGATTAGATGTAGTATAAACTGCTGTATATACCTCCTCACTGATATACATTAATGTACAAATGCATAAAAGTATTAAAACTATCTCTTCATTTAATGGATATCTACCGTAGTTATTCTAACAGAAGCCTCTTTCTAACGCCCCCTCCCCCCTTTTCCACCAAAACGATATTCTAACATTATCGATGCTTATAGATCGGTCTGTATCAATTAAGGTTTGTCCAAATAATTAAAACTGGGCATGAATAATCCAACGACTGTTAAAAAGATCACAACAACGTAATTTACGAACGTTTAAGTCAAACCGAGATGTACAGATTTAACACCCACTCCATCCCCTTTGGAAATTGCACCTGGGGCGTCTATTGGAATTAGTATGGTAAGTCTAAGCATATGTTATTTTTGCAAAATATATAGCTTTTATGAATATAGTAACTTATTATGATACTTTATTTGTTTAATCAATATCGGAACATTTTTCTTCGTACTCAGGAAAGCGTTCCGATCAGCCCTTTTAATTGCTGAAGCTATGCTTTTCTTAAATTATATTTGCTGCTCACCAAATATAATAATGAAACCAGAAACAAAAAGAAAATATACTTTTAACATCATTACCTGCTACTTATATAACTAAATCCGTTTTACACAACTCACTACCGATACCAGCCAATAAATGGCAAACTAAACAATACAAGAATAAACCTTTAATCGGAGACTGTGACAGAAATATTGCAACGTACGCACGCATATACACACTAAAACTGCCTGTATAAGGCAAGAGATATGATATACGATATAATAAAGGCTTTAACCACTTAAGTTTTTGTCGATGTTTCCGTCTTAGAATTTTGTCATATTTCGGTATTTCTAATAGATATTGAGCAGTTAAGAAATTTAGTATATGAGTTATAATATAAACATATATAATATGACAGTCAACCTTAACCATGTGGTTTACACTAGCAAAATTAGCAAGAGGTATGGAGGATGAAGCACATGTACCAATCGTATTTGAAGAAAACCCATACTCTCTTGTCTTTATTTGCTGGCCTGTGTACTTTTAATAAATGTGGAAGCGACTAAAATACATTCTCCTTACATTCTTGCAAAGGGAGTTCATATGCAGAAACACCAAGAATCCATTTTGTTAAAGAAAACATTATTAGAATCAATTCAATGCATAATGGTCTCACTCGAGTAGATCCTTTCAATAATTCTCTCGTGGCGTCACATGAGGATTCGGACAGATATCACTTATTGAAATTCTGCGGAATATCCACTTATAAATTGCTCATTTTATAAAACTTGTGTATTATGACACATCGTTTTTTATATAAATATTTTATATTGTGAAGTCAGTCTTTATTTCTGAAATTTGATATTTTGATTTATATATAACAAAGCTAGAAAAGTATATCTTTATTGCTATAAGATGCAAGTGATTTCAATATTGTGTCAATTTGTAAGTTTCAGAATAATTACTTTATTAATGATAACAAGCTTATTCAAATTTAAAAAAGTAAGAAAATTCCATATAGTAACATTATTATTTCATTAAAACAATTATTTACTTGTTTAGTTTTCCATTTTAAATGTGCGTATAATCTTCAGGCAATCTAGATATATGATATATTTGCCAAAGAATCCCACAAACGGTCCATAATTATGTTCCCGATTTTATCCAATTTATTTCGTCCTTTTTATATGTTACGTTTAGGTCTTCGTGGATTTTACATATCTATTTTTAATCTTGATCTTGAAATGGAATGATACAACAAAAATGGTCACTTGATACACGGGAAATGGAATGATACAAGAAAGATGTGGTTTCTTGATATTCGTGAAAGAAATGATATGAGAAGACATGGGTTTCTTGATACACGGGAGTGGAATGATACAAGAAAGACATGGTTTATTGATACATGGGACAGGATAGATATGAAAAGATATGGTTTCCTGATTCATGGGAGTGGAATGATACAAGAAAGACATGGTCTGTTGATACACGGAAAAAGCCTCAACAGAGATCGTAACTACTTCTGCCCTCAAGACTAAATAGTTACATTATAGTTTTGAATTTTTAATTTATCAAGTTTGAATGTTAGAATATTTTTATCAATCTGAATATTACATTTCGATTTGATCTAATAGTGAAAGCTAAAATCAAGATATTTATATTACTTATCTTTATTATTCTTTAGTTTAGCCATGATTTTGATGTTATGCTTGTTGTTTAGATATGCTTATTTTTACTGTTAAACCATTTCGTTTTAGAAAACCTGGATTTCAGACAATGTCTTTTGATCTTGGTCAAATTAGGTATGAGAACCGGTTTACATACCCGTAGTTATATTCTTTACAGTAGAAAGTACGTGCAATTTCAATTAGTCTATATTTAACGTTAGAATAATTTTAAATGTCGGCCCAGATTTCTGGCATCAATTAATACTGTTATTTACAATAGGAAATAGGACAAAATAGGTTTTCCGATAAAGGGGAAATTAGCAAGCTGAAAAGACAGAAAGTTGCTCTTTTATAGACTGCATCAATCGTTTCATCGTGCTGATTAAATTAAAATCAATTAATGAAACGTTTGAAATGCTAACGTTGCTAGCTATGGGTCTAATGGATTATCTTGCTGAAAGCTGTATGGCATAAGAGTAAACCTCAATGATGATCATCTCAGCTCTTGCCAATAAAAGTGTGATTTTCGGCCATTTAGTTGATTCTTAGTCTATCAGCGTTCCGTGGACACTGTCAAGAATATTAAGTTATCAGCTTCAGATAATAAGAACGAGAACCTGTGAATAAGTTTATAGAACGACAAAGAAAATTACAAACCCACACATTTCCATCCAGTTTTAAGTACAGAGCAAGCATTTTATTGAACATGTAGGTTTGCCTGTTATCCTCATACAGGGAAGAAGAATAACCACTTACTGAAAGGGTCTATAATGTACTAACCAAATACCTTGGAATTACTATAAGGTTTACTCACCAATATGACGGCTTTTGCAACCAAGCATTCGTTCCATTTTATGCTGGGAGTGGAAATATGTCTTGTATAACTCTATAAATGAAAATATATCTGACTCCATATATTGTAAAAGGTATAAGCGATATACCCATTTTAGTGTATATAAATGGTATCAGCAACAGGTCAGTTTTCGTGCATGTAGAAAGTAAAAATGAATTGCCAAAATAATATATATAAAAGGTATAAGCGACATGCCCATTTTAGTGTACATAAACGGTATAAACGACATGCTCATTTTAGTGTACATAAACGGTATAAGCGAATGACCATTTTAGTGTACATAAACGGTATAAGCGGCATGACCATTTTAGTGCACATAAACGGTATAAGCGACATGCCCATTTTAGTGTTTGTATAAGGTATACGAGACATGACCATTTTAGTGTACATAAACGGTATAAGCGACATGACCATTTTTGTGTACATAAACGGTATAAGCGACATGCCCATTTTAGTGTACATAAACGGTATAAGCGACATGACCATTTTATTGTACATAAGGTGGCGCTCACCAGTTATTATAAACTTTTGAGAGAGTGACGTATATAAGGTGAAGTTGTTTGCATTTAAAGCATGCACAGTGGAGAGAATATTGGCATACCTCTATGCTACTTTGATGTAATGTGGCTGACATTTCTTTGGATATTGTACTTTTGGAAATTGTAAATGATCTTAGCACACTGCTAACTAAAATGATTGCTCCCTTGTGCATAAAAAATCAGCTTGAATTTGTCTAAAGTACACTATCCTTAGCAGCTATTAAAATAGGGAAAATGAATTTTTCCAGACTAGACAATACCAGCTTCTGAAAGTGCAATGAACGAATTATCAAATATATAAAATGTAAAAAAAGTTATCGGCTCTTTTCTTGACAATTTACCTCTGAAGTTCAGGAAGTGAAAATGACCAAGTGGAGCTAGCACTTATTTGAAAGGTGCACATCTGGAGTAAGGCCAAGCTGTATACTCTATAACCATATTACACCCATCAATCATACACCAAAATAAAGGGAATTAAAGGTTCTTTGAACAATACCTAAGATATACAAGGTCTTTTTTAAATAGCCAGTATAACCAGTGAGGAAACCCGGGGAAATTCTTTGGCCTTAAAATTCTAACACTATGCAAAATACAAAACTGTAGAGCGCCACCTAAACGGTATAAGCGACATGACCATTTTAGTGTACATAAATGGTATAAGCGACATGACCATTTTAGTGTACATAAACGGTATAAGCGACATGACCATTTTAGTGTACATAAGGTGGCGCTCTACAGTTTCGTATTTTGCACACAGGATCCATAGCTATGCTCAGGCCGTCCGCGGAAAATAGTCCACAAACTGGGTTTCAACTTGGATCCTCCGTAGCAACAGACAACACACCAGAAGCATCTATAGTCTCCCACGCCATTGTGGAAACCACGGTTTCACTTACTGGTACAGCTGTGGATACAGGTGACGTTGTCCAAATCGTTTCTACCTCCAGGGGGCTTTCACAATCACAATTTGTAAGCTCGTCGGTCACATCATCCACTCTAATCCAAGATAAAGTTAAGGCAAACATATGGGCGGGCTCATGCATTGATTTTTCTACCCTCCTGAATAACTCGCAGGATGCGGGTTTCAAATTTCAGTTAGATACGCAAGGTACTAGTCCTGAACTTAGCATTGTCCGAAAAATTAGGAACGTGCAACTCACAATAGGACAGTGGATTCTCTCTTGGAGCAGGTTCACTAGTGTCCTATGTGAAAAATACCCTCTGGTTAGTACCTCTCTTCCCTAACATATGGAAATTGTCCTTAAACTTGAGGAGAGACTATGAGGAAAACTTTAGACAATTGGTTGCAAGGGGGAAAGCTAAATGGGGTACCACGTATCTAGAACTCTACATGAAGGCTGTGATCGAGTCGGGTCATAACAACTACACACAAAACAATCCCTCACAAATTACAAACATTAAGTAGCTGAAGGGAGTTTGTTTTAGTCACCACAATAGCGGTTGCTGTTCATCGGGATTTTCATGCAATTTTTAGCACAAGTGCTTCAATTGTTTAGGGGGACACTCGTTCATTCGCTGTCCCAAACCAATTTCTGAGCCCTTTAACATACTTCCACAATACAGCTCAGCAAGCGCAGTGACCTAACAACCAGCTTTTAAATTTTCAACGATCCGAACAGTCTCGAAACACTAACCGGAACAAGAAACCTGTCGACAAATAGTGCTGATCCTTTGCCTACCCCGTTCAGAATTGACCGCTTGCAATATTGGTTCCACGATTTCGATCCTGCCACAAAGGAATACCTGCTTTTAGGTTTTCAAAAGGGTTTCGATGTTGAGTTTAAGGGGACGTTGCAAATACACGTATGTAATAATCTGAAAGAAGCTCAAACTAATGCCCAAATTACTAAAGAAAAGATACAGAAAGGGCCTTTTCGTACAAAACCATTTCCCAATTTACACATTTCGCCCCTGGGTCTAGTCGATAAGAAAATTTCTGGGTCTTTCAGACTAATTTCATTACCTTTCCTTCCCACCGGGCGATTCGGTTAACGATGGAATTCCAACTCAACAATCAGCAGTACATTACGAAGGCATTGATAATGCCATCACATGTATAAAACAGATGCGTAGGGGGTGTTTTATGGCAAAATACAGACATATCAAATGCTTTCCGCATTCTTCCTATTTGTCCTTTGCAATATCATTGTTTCGGCTTTTTGCTGCGGAACAGGAACATCACGTACCTCGGATACGGTTTGGATTCCGTGAGAATGGAGGTTCGCCTTCCCACGGACAAACTAGAAAAATGTAACAAACTCACACATTGAATCTGACTCGAAATAAAATTACTCTGAAGGAGTTGCAATCCATCAAAGGTCCTCTTAACTTGGCTTGCGCAATAGTTTTGCCGAAACGAGCTTTGCTTAGGCGACTCATCAACTTGACAACTATCATCTCAAAACCGCATCACCACATAAGACTAACAAAGAAGGCAAAAGAAGATTTAAGGGCCTGCCAATCTTTTCAACCGGTTTTACCGGTAGATCTTTATTCTTGTCTGACACTTGGATGACTTCCGACACGTTGGACTTGTACACAGATGCTACTGCCTCAGTCGGATACGGTGCGATCCTAGGCACACACTATTTCCATGGCATTTGGGATCAGACATGGGCATATCAAAATATAACGCTTCTAGAACTTTACCCCATCGTTCTGGCAGTTGAAGTCTGGGAAGAAGACTTATCCAATAAATGTGTCTATTTCCACATAAACAAGGAATCCCCTACCGACAGAAAAATCATGCATTTCATTTGCAGATTTGTACTGACTTGCCTTAAATTAAATATTTTTTTTTTCGGGCCAAAACATATACCTGGTATACGTAACATACTCGCCGATGCCATTTCTAGCCAAAAGGTTTCAAGTTTCCACGCCATGACTCCCTATGCGGACTAGCACCCTCATCGGATTCCGCTTCTTCCAACCTTGCCCAGCTAGAGAGTATGCTTGACCATTTGCTTGAAAACATCCTACACCCAGCTAACATCCTACACCCAGCTACACAAACCACATATAAGCGAGCTTGGACGCTATATAAAGAGTTCACATCAACACCTTGACTGAGTTCTTCCTCCCAGTTTTAATAACCTATTTGGCCCTTTTCATAGCGAACTTAATCAACAAGATATATGCGGCATCTTCGATATCCACATTTGTTTCTGCAGTTGGGTATGTGCACAAACTTAACGGCTTCGCAGACCCTTCTTCCTCATTCCTTATTCAAACACTCAATTCAAACACTCATTCAAACCATTCACAAAAGTAAATCTCATGATGTTCGTTTGCCAAATGACAAAGTTGCACGGGATAAGTTTACAGTTTCTATGATGAATACCATCTCAGACCATTCAGGCGTACCATGTATTCGGCCATGTTTACATTGGCTTTCCATGCCTTTCGCAGAATAGGAAAGATTACAGTGCAAACAACGGCACATCAGAATGACAATTTGATACAATTATCTCAAGTCACTTTTTTCCACAAGCTTCCTACAATCACTTTTCGATACTTCAAACACGGCTCGGGGCAACAATATATATTGCATGTTGCTGCCCAACAAAATCCTGCGTCATGTCCGATAACTCATTTACAAGCATGCCTAACCTTCAGGGGTAATACTCCAGAACCGTTTTTTTAAAAACCTAAATGGGCAACCAGTTTCCAGAGTAGAATTTAGTACAGAACTTAGAAGAGTGCTTTGCATTTGTGGCTTTAACTCTAACCATTTTAAGTCCCATAGTTTCAGAACTGGGCCCACCGTTGAAGCGGCCAGACAAGATTTCAGTGAAAACTAAATAATAATAATAATAATAATAATAATAATAATAATAATAATAATAATGAGGACTTTGTATAGCGCCTAATCTTT